>JANAVB010025196.1:31412843-31465343 GCA_029216955.1 Iris pallida | reverse complement strand
ATAAATCTTCTAAAGTTCCGAGTCATAAGGGCCATTTGATCATTATCTGAGCTATCATTCTCACTTTTGTCATCGGAAGCCATCTTGTGTTGTGCTTTGAATGCAATGGTTTTTTGCTTCGGTGTTGGCTCTTCAAATTTTTTTAGGTCCAGCTCATGTGTCATAAGCTTTCCCATAAGCGTCACTACCAAAATACACCCATTTAGTGACGGATGTTTAGCGACGGAACTTTTTCGTCGGTATTAGCGACGGTTTAGTGGCCGCTCAGCGACTGAATTTCGACTACAAGCCTTTGCCATTTTTATTTTAATTTTAGGAGGAGGAAAAGTCGCTCAGCCGTCGCTAGACTGACGGTAACATAGCGGCGGATCTTCCGTAGTCGCAACACAGTCGTATATTTGGCGGGAATAGTGTAGGAAATTGGCGGAACATATTTTCGACGACGTAGCGACGGATAGTCAGTCGGCACTTATCCAAAAGGGCGACAACCGGGCGACGGATATCTACCAGTCGCTAGTCCGTCGCTATATTTACGTTCCAGACTTTAAATGAAACGGCGGGGGGAACTTTTCGTATTCTTCCCAAATTCACTCTCTCTCCTCCCCCCCTCTCTCTCTCTCTCTCTCTCGCCGGTGTCGGCTTCGGTGATCGGCTTCGGTGTCGTCGTCGTCGTCCTCTCCTCTCTCTCAACCGAAGGTAACCCCCCTCTCTCTCTCTCTCTCGATCTCTCTCTCTCTCTCTCTCTCTCTCTCTCTCTCTCGCGGTGTCGTGGGCTGGGCGGCGCGCTTGGGGCTGGGCCGTCCGGGGCTTGGCGGCTGGCTTGGGTCGGGGACTGGGCGGCGGGCTTGGGGCTGGGGCGTCGGGGTCTGGGCGGTGGGCTTGGGGCGGGGGCGTCGGGGTCTGGGAGGCGGGCTTGGGGTTTTGGGGCGTCGGGGGGTGGGCGGCTTGCTTGGGTCGGGGTCTGGGCGGTGGGCTTGGGGCGGCGGCGTCGGGGGCTGGGCGGCTGGCTTGGGGCGGGGGCGTCGGGGCTGGGCGGCTGGCTTGGGTCGGGGGCTGGGCGGTGGGCTTGGGGCGGCGACATCGGGGGCTGGGCGGCTGGCTTGGTTTGGGGGCTGGGCGGTGGGCTTGGGGCGGCGGCGTCGGGGGCTGGGCGGCTGGCTTGGGTCGGGGGCTGGGCGGTGGGCTTGGGGTGGCGGCGTCGGGGGCTGGACGGCTGGCTTGGGGCTGGGGCGTCGGGGGCTGGGCGGCTGGCTTGGGGCGACGGCGTCGGGGGCTGGGCGGCTGGCTTGGGACGGCGGGCTTTGGTCGGGGGCGGCGGGTGGCTTTGCTTCTCAAATTCATCTGAGTTTATATATTGGCTAAATAATGTGTTATCCATATTGGGTGTTTCATTAGTTTGGTGGTGTTTGGATTAGTAAATGTGAATATATATGGGGTTTAGATTCATGGTGTATATGTTCACTGTCTCAAGGACAGTGCGAGTTCTATCAGTTATGTGCTTCTGTATAGATGTATATATCTATACATCTAGCTGTGATATACATATGTGTATGTGACAATCTCAGTTAGCGACGGACTAGTTACCGGTTAGCGACGGATATTTCCAGCTCCATTAATTGCATTAATCTACGGTACGACATGGTGACGGATATTCCCTGCAGCCATTCGACTGGCGAGGCAGAAACTATGTTGCCGTAGATAAAGTTGCCTGTCCTACGACCCTCATCCCTCGGCAATGATGATACGACAACCCATCACTATATCTTATATAGTAGTAGATGATGTCTTAGTATTACATTAGTGAGTTCATCTTGATTCTGTTACGTACGTCCTTCAGATACTAGATACGATAAGGTTAACATATACTACACGATATGTATACAGAATATAGATGATTCACACTAATGTATGCTAGAATGAATCTTGGGTTGTGTTCTGAGCCATCCGTTCTCACACTTAAAACACATAGGAATTAGTAGTGTGAGAGCGTCGGAGAGAGTGAGAGCGCCAGAGGGGGGAGGAGAGAGAGAGAGTAAAATGGTACGACATGGTAAAGTAGTACTGTATTTTGGCTCCAGTTCCAGCTCCATTTGATCTACGGTACGACATGGTGATCAGGACATAGTCTCTGCAGCCATTCGACTGGCGAGACAGAAACTATGTAGCCGTAGATAAAGTTGACTGTCTTCCGACCCTCATCCCTCGGCAATGATGATACGACAACCTATCACTATATCTTATATAGTAGTAGATGATGTCTTAGTATTACATTATGTGAGTTCATCTTGATTCTGTTATGTTCTTCAGATACTAGATACGATAAGAACATATACTACACCATATGTACAGAACATAGATGATTCATACTAATGTATGCTTGAATGAATCTTGGGTTGTCTTCTGAGCCGTCCGTTCTCGTACTTGGCAAAAAATCGAATTGGTAATACTTTATCGGCTTTCGAAAATGTACTCAAATTATATGATGGTTCCTTTAGTTAGCTTGCTTATGTTACAATTATATTATTTGTGACTATCGATCTTACCAGATGGCACCCATGACCCGAGGAGCGGCACGTCATTTGAAGAAAATAGTGAATGCTGAGGTGGCTCCTCCTACAGTTGAGGAGGAAGTGGCACCGGTTGCTAGTAAGACCGGAAGTTCTATTCATCCAGCACCGGTAGCTAGTGAGACCGAGAGTTCTCTTCAATCAATCTTTGCAAGGGACGACATCTCTCCTCGCGCCAAAAAACTCGCTTTTTTGAGGTGGATGCGTGAACGTATCACTGACCCTCATCCTTCGGCAATGATGATACGACAACCAATAAGAGAGAATTCTAGATCCATCTCAGTATGACGTATACTCTGATAGATCACAATTACAAGAATGATATCAGTAGTGGGATTGAGTGCTGGAGGAGATATTATCAGAGAATACGTCCTACTCAGATGGATCCCTCAACAGATTCTTGCTCCGAGCCAAAACTTTGTCCCGGAGCTCAAGTAGACATCCTTCGTGTAGAGCTCGAGTGAGAGGTTCCTGACAGCATGGTGGTCTCATTTGTCAAAGTATCCGTGCTCATCCCACATTGGTTGTGGGACGAGCACGGATACTTTGACAAAGGAGACCACCATGCTGTCAGGAACCTCTCACTCGAGCTCTACACGAAGGATGTCCACTTGAGCTCCAGGGCAAAGTTTTGGCTTGGAGTCAGATTCTGTTGACGGAGCACATCCACCATGCTGTCAGAAAAAAATAGTAACGGTGAGAGACCCATCTGAGTAGGACGTATACTCTGATAGTATCCCCTCCAGCACTCAATCCTACTACTGATATTATTCTTGTAAAGGTGATCTCTCAGAGTATACGTCCTACTCAGATGGATCTCTCAGGGTATCCTCTCCGGTTGGTTGTGTTCTGAGCCATCCGTTCTCACAGAGGGTCCTATTTTGAATTCTATATTTTATATTTTGGTTTCTGTATTTTATATTTTGGTTTTTGTATTTTGGCTCCAGCTCCATTTGCATTAATCTACGGTACGACATGGTGATCAGGACATAGTCCCTGCAGCCATTCGTATGTGCATATTTGGTCTATGTGATCCTTGGATAATTGGTGTGCATTATATATTGGTTTGGTTTATGCATATTTTTGTGAACAGGAAAAGTGTTGCACCATATGTACAGAACATAGATGATTCACACTAATGGTGATCAGGACATAGTCCCTGCAGCCATTCGACTGACGAGGCAGAAACTATGCAAGTAGCCTTAGATAAAGTTGACTGTCCTCCGACCCTCATCCCTCGGCAATGATGATACGACAACCTATCACTATATCTTATATAGTAGTAGATGATGTCTTAGTATTACAATAGTGAGTTCATCTTGATTCTGTTACGTCCTTCAGATACTAGATACGATAAGAACATATACTACACCATATGTACAGAACATAGATGATTCACACTATTGTATGCTAGAATGAATCTTGGCTTTTGTTCTGAGCCGTCCGTTCTGATCAAGCATCTTTCTTCTCCTCGTCCTCCACCATGGCTCTGAACAAATCTGCTCCTCCCTCTACTTTCCTTCTTCTTATTTGACTCTCTCAGCAACATACGACATCCACCTCAAGTGTAGAGTCGGGGGAGAAGAAGTGGACAGGAAGAGGAGGGGAAGCAGCACAGCTGGCGGCATGACCCGGAGGAAGTACAGAGGTTTTCTTCAACAGCCGTAGGAGAACTATAAGGATATATCTTTTTAGCGACATGTCATCTTGTCAAAGATCCTTCATATGAATATCATGTTACCGCGGTGTCGGAAGACTAACATGTTAGTCTTCCGACACCGCGGTAACATGATTGTCACATTAAGGGTCTTTGACAATGTGATATGTCGCTAAAAAGATATATCCTTATAGTTCTCCTACGGCTGTTGAAGAAAACCTCTGTACTTCCTCCGGGTCATGCCGCCGGCTGTGCTGCTTCCCCCTCCTCTTTCTGCCCACTTCTTCTCCCCCGACTCTACACTTGAGCTGGATGTTGTATGTTGCTGAGAGAGTCAAATAAGAAGAAGAGAAGTAGAGGGAGGAGCAAATTTGTTCAGAGCCATGGTGGAGGAGAGGAGAAGGAAGATGCCTGATCAGAACGGATGACTCAGAACACAAGCCAAGATTCATTCTAGCATACATTAGTGTGAATCATCTATGTTCTGTACATATGGTGTAGTATATGTTCTTATCGTATCTAGTATCTGAAGGACGTAACAGAATCAAGATGAACTCACTAATGTATGCTAGAATGAATCTCGGGTTGTGTTCTGAGCCATTCGTTCCGATACTTGGCAATTAAGCCATTCGACTGGCGAGGCAGAAACTATAAGGCTACTTGCATGTTCTTCCAACTTTAAATTACAAGATTACTATATTAGGTTAAATAAATCACTAACCTCATCACGGTGAGTCTTGGTGTAGCACTCAAATGTGGGGCACCTGTAATCTATATGAGTTCATCTTGATTCTGTTACATCTTTCAGATACTAGATACGATAAGAACATATACTACACTATATGTACAGAACATAGATGATTCACACTAATGTATGCTAGAATGAATTTTGGGTTGTGTTCTGAGCCATTCGTTCCCGTACTTGGCAATTAAGCATGTAAAATAGAACTGATTATGTTTAGTTTGTCTTACGATACAGATTTTCACATCCAAATTGAAATGGATCGTTACTTCGTTGATCGTACATGGGTGTACTATAGCGGATCAACCTCCTGGACCGTAGGTACTTATAAGTATTGACCGTATCGGATTAGTATCGATCTATCATTTTGGTATGGGCCGTATCGGTTGGTATTGGTCTTAGCGAATTGGTATCGTCCTATCCGATATGTATCAGCCGTATAGCTAGGATTCATATTGGCCTTATCGATTTGGTATCTGTCATATCCGATAGGTATCGGCCGTGTTGGATTATTATATACCATTTCGGATTAGTTTCGTAGAAGGTTTAGTAACAACTGTACTTGGATTTCTCTCTTCTAGAGCTAGATTACCATTGCAAGAGAGTCACGAGAGCGTAAATGGCCAGTTACAGAACATACATACTTCCTTTTCAATATCGCTTTTCCTGATAGAAAAGGAAGTATGTATGTTACTGTAACTGGCCAATCACGATCTGGTGATTCTCTTGCAATGGTATTCTAGCTCGAGAAGAGAGAAATCCAAGTATAGTTGTTACTAAACCTTCCATGAAACTAATCCGAAATGGTATATAATAATCCAACACGGCCGATACATATCGGATATGACCGATACCAAATCGATAAGGCCAATATGAATCCTAGCTATACGGCCGATACATGTACATATCGGATATAGGACGATACCAATTTGTTAAGGCCAATACCACTATGATACGTCCTATACCAATCCGATAGACCGATACAGGCTTGATACACTAGATACTAAGTACATCTGGCCTATACCAGCGGATCCACAAATTACTGTACGATAGGCCCAACGACTCCAGTTACATCCGGTTATTGGTGAGTACATGATTACATAGTAATTCTGTTAGTCTTGTGATACAGATTTTTACTCATGCTACCAACGTCACAACTTTTCCAGTGCTGCTCCCTCTAATGATGATAAACGCAAAAAACCAACGTCACAACTTTTATAACTTGAGTAAATTTCTTTACCCTATATGAAAATTTCTGTTGTCAGAAAGATGGCTCCTAGGACTCGTCGAGGTGGTGCTGCTAGTCGAGGAAGGGGTCGAGGCAAAAAACCCTTGGAGGTCGACACGGAGGAAGTCTCCGTCGTCAAACAAGAGCCGATGACTGTTAAGGAGAAGGTGTTACCAAAGGTCGAGGTCAAGGAAGAACCGATGACCATCAGGGAAGAGATTGCTCCCAATCTTGAAGCTAAGGAGGAGCCACCGTCAGAGAGTAGTAGCATCGGGACCGACCCTCCTGTCCCTACAGAAGACCTCAACCAGATTGAGCCTTCGTATGCAAAGTGGCTAATAGAATGGTACATGCCTCAACGCAACTATCATCCCTGGCTGTGAGGATTCATCGTCTGAGTTGTGGTCTTTGTTGAGGCCAAAGTCGATTTTCCTATGTGTTTTAGAATATTTGTGAAAATTTTGGAATATTTGTGCTATGATCGGTCGTCAGGATTGGATATTAGGTTACTGTAACTGGCCAACTCTTTCCTATGTGTTTTGGAATATTTGTGAAAAATTTGGAATATTTGTGCAATAATCGGATTATAACGATGGATATTAGGTTACTCTTCCGGATAACTGATGTCTATTTTATATTAATTTGGTTTGGTCTATATGATTCTTGGATAATTGCTGTGCATTAAATTCGTATGTGCATATTTTGGTCTATATGATTCTTGGATAATTGGTGTGCATAATATATTTGGTCTATGTGATTGTTGGATAATTGGTGTGCATTATATATTGGTTTGGTTTATGCAAATTTTTGCGAACAGCTAAAAAGCTGTAATTTTTTTTTCAAAATATTCTCAGTTAGCGACGGACTTATGACCGTTTTGCGACGGAAGTCTCCAGTTTCCGACTACTTTTCGACGGTTATGCCGTCGCTAACTGGATATTTGAAATTTATTCCCAGGTAGCGACGGATGATCGACGAAAAATTCGTCGGCATGATTTATTGTTCGACGGACTAGCGACGACATATCCGTCGCCCGTATTCTGGAAATAACAAGAATTTCTAAAACAAGGTCGACGGTTAATCCGTCGCTATGCGGTCGATATATTGCGATGGCGTAGCGACGACATATCCGTCGCCAAGTTGCTGGAAATGACATGAAATTCCAGAAGCTGGCCGACGGCTTTTCCGTCAGAAAGCCGTCGCTAATCCGTCACTTGATATCGACGGTATCGACGGATTAGCGACGAAATGATACGATCTGGTACGCCTTTGCGACGGGTTAGCGACGGCTTTGCTCGTCGGTATTGTGTACACAGTTCAGTACTTAAAAGCTGAGGTGGACGAGATTCCGTCGGCAATGCGTCGCTAATGCTTCGTATTGTGACGTCGACTATCCGTCGCTTTTCCGTCATGTGACGACAACTTAGCGACGAATGGTTATTAGCGACGAGGTGATTGCCGACGGATTTTTTTGGCCAATATCCGTCGGTAAGCGGTCGCTAATGGTAATTACCGTCGTCTTAGCGACATATGTGGCCGTCGCTAAATCGGTAAATTTTGGTAGTGCGTCTCGAGAATCATTGTAGTAAGATCGTTCCTTCAATTATAGTCGTTGCTTTAGGATTCCAATTCTTGGTCAATCTACGAAGTACCTTTCGTATCTTTTCATGATTGTCGTATTCTTTTCCAGGAGAAGATAAGGGATTAATAATATCTAACAAACGAGTAAACATGTTAGAGATAGTCTCATTAGGCTTCATTCTAAAAGTCTCATATTCTTGTGCGTGTCTTGAGATTTTGGATTCCTTCACCTGTGAAGCTCCTTCATGAGTTACCTCAAGAAGATTCCAAACAACATGAGACGTGGCACATGTTGATACTCTATTGAATTCTATTCTATCTACTGCACAAAATAAAGCATTTATCGCTTTTGCATCAAGGCTTGCTTGTTTTTTTTCATGATCAGTATACTTGTCATGTGATTTCTCAACCAGGCTCCCATCTATAACGATTCAAGCTAGTTTCTTATAATCATCAATAACAATTGACCAAAAATCAAAATCAAATGACTTAAGATAAAAGCTCTTGTGTGTCTTCCAATACGTGTAGTTTGTGCCACCAAATAAGGAAGACCTATTTGTTGACTGGCCTTCACCATTACTGGTGTATAATGATGCCATTTCTCAAGGAGTTTTAGTCCAACTTAGTGAAATTGTGCTCTGATACCAATTATGGCATCAATGGAAACTCTAGAGGGGGTATGAATAGAGTGTAGTGGAAGTAATATCCCTAATTAAAATTAATGCAGGCAAAGGCAAGTAAAGACAGATAATTGATGCAATAATGTAAAAGCAGTAATTAAGTAGTGAGATAGAAGCAATACGCAAATACTAAGATTTTATCCTAATTTTTTTTCTGAGAGGACTAGTCCAGGCTCGAGTACTCTTGATCGATATTAAATCCATTATTTAAAATAGTAGTTACACTGTGTGCTTTACACTGAAGGACATGCCGACTTCTTACAACATTGTGTTTTTATCTAAAGTACACGAACAAACTTCAATACTACCTGAATAGCTTTGATAGTCAAGCTTGTATAACTCGAACACTTCTAATCGGAATACACCGGAACTTAGAAGAATGGGAGTTGTCTTAAAAATTTAAAGATTGAAAGTTCGTTGTGATAGGAAGGCTTAGAATGAATAGAGAAGATGAAGAATGAGATGAGTGAGTAAAATAAAATTCTCTTCTCTATTTATAGGTATTTTTGAACCAAAATTCGGGCAGAACTCGCTTAGGTTAACGCTCAAATTTTTGATTGTTTGGGATCCAAAAGAATAGGTATTCATTTCGATCAGGAGGAAATTCAGCGGGACCGAGTACGTCAGAGTTCGGGGAGAACTCGCACCGAGTTCGGGTACTAGGTTTTCAAAAAGTTCTTGGTTTCAAAATATCTTTTGGGTATGAGTTTGGTTTTGTTTGATTGGGGATTTTAATCTAAATGTTAGTGATATCTAACTCACAAAAACCTAGACTCAAGAAAAGAAAAATATAAAATAAATTAAAAAAAATCTTTCTTGACGAGAATAGTTACGGTCTTTTGTAGTCTTCGTACTTTACGAAGGATTCGGAGTTTAAGTCAATTATTCAAATCAGGTTGATCATGACCATATGGGCCAACAGGAAAGAGAGATGAGAGCACAATTTTTGGTATTTCCAATGCCGAATTTCGATGTAGTATTGGGGATGGACTGGTTGAGCCAGTACTAAGCTGTATTAGATTATCATAAAGGAAGTGTTATCTTCAGACCGCAGGTCGTCCCAAGTTTGAGTTCATACGAGGGACCATCAAGAAGGGAGTAGGGCAAGCATTTGAACCTTTTATGTCCATGGAGGTAGCACCACCGCCGCCTATTATTGAGAAGTTTATGGTTGTATTCTCGGAGGACTTGCCAGGTCTACCACCTGACAGACCATTGGAGTTTAGTATCGAGCTAGTGACAGGAGGAGCACCAATTTCTTATAATGTGTACCGGTTGGCAAAGGATGAAGGTTCAGCTAGAAAAGTTGCAGAACAAGGGCTTTATTCGATCAAGTGTATCACTATAGGGGGCTCCAGTATTATTTGTGCCAAAGAAAGATGGGTCAGTGCGTATGTGCATTGACTACCAGGCACTGAATGTATTGACTATCAAAAACAAGTATCCACTGCCCGAATTGATGACTTGTTCGACCAGTTGACGGGTGCAAAGGTCTTTTCGAAGACTGATTTGAGTTTGGGATATCACCAAGTGAAGGTGCGCAGAGAAGTCATTCCAAACACAACATTCAGGACTCGTTATGGTCATTATGAGTTCTTAGTGATGCCCTTCAGATTGACAAATGCACCAGCAGTATTCATAAATCTGATTAATAGAGTGTTCCACCAATACTTGGATGAGTTTGCGGTTGTTTTTCTCGACAACATTTTGGTGTACTCGAAGAGCCGAAAGGAGCACGAGCAGCATTTGAGGATTGTTTTGGAGACACTGAGGAGCGAGAGGCTCTATGCTAAATTGAGCAAATACGAGTTCTTTTTAGAGCTTGTTTCTTTCCTCGGGTACGCTGTCTCGAGAGAAGGCATTTCAGTTGATCCAGCCAAGATATCTGCCGTAGAGATATGACATGTTTCGACCAATGCCTCTGAGGTAAAAAGTTTTCTTGGGCTTATCGGGTATTACCGGTGGTTCGTAGAGAACTTCGTGAGGATTGTGGAACCAATGACTCAGTTGACCCACAAGGAGCAGGAGTTTGTGTGGATGAAAAAGTGTCAGATGACATTTGATGAGTTGAAGAAGCGCCTAACCAATGCACCCATCTAGACGATTCTATCTAGTCCCGAAGAGTTCGTGATCTATAGTGATGCTTCCGGGAAAGGATTGGGGTGTGTATTGACACAACATGGGAAGGTGGTAGCTTATGCTTCTAGGTAGTTAAGGACTCACGAGAAGAATCATCCTACTCCCAACTTGGAGCTTGCCGCAATAAACTTTGCATTGAAGGTTTGGAGGCATTATGTATATAGGGAGCAACGGGAGATCTTTACAGTTCATAAGATTTTAAAGTATGTCTTCACTGAGAAGGACTTGAATATGAGGCGGAGAAGATGCTTGGAATTGATGAAGGATTTCTAAATTGACTTACAGTACCATCCAGGGAAGGCGAATGAAGTAGCCGATGCTTTGAGTATGAGATCTATGGCATTTTTCTTGACTACCCAACCATAATTATTGGAGGATCTACAGAAGTTGGGGATAGAAGTCATACTGCCAGGAGTAGATGCCCAATTAACGAATCTTTAGGTGTTGTCATCACTGGTCGAGAAGATCAAGGTCGTACTGCCGACGGATGTGAGATTTCAGAGACTTCGATAGAGGAACGAGGCTGGCATGCAGACCAGATTATATATTCATGAGGACGGGACCTTGAGGTATGGGGATAGCCTCTATGTTTTGAATGGGGTGATTCGAAGGGAGTTGATGACTGAGGCACACAGTTTGTCGTATTTCATTCATCCAGGAGGGATAAAAATGTACAAAGATTTGAAGAAGCATTATTGGTGGTATGGAATGAAGCGAGAGATAGCTCGATTTATAACAAAGTGTTTGGTATGTCAGTAAGTTATGGATGAACATCAGAGATCAGCAGGATTGCTTCAGCCATTACCCATTCTGGAGTAGAAGTGGGAGAATATTACGATAGATTTTGTGACAGGATTTCTGAGGAGCCCGAGTGGCAGAGATACAGTTTGGATTATAGTAGATTAACTCACGAAGGTAGCTCATTTCTTGCCATTCAAAGTGGGCCAATCTACGAAAGTGTTAGCAGAGATGTACATAAAGCAAATCGTATGCCTACACAAAGTGCCAGTTAGCATTGTGTCCGACAGATATTCGTGGTTTACTTCACATTTTTGGAGGATCATGTAGGAGAGTCTTGGTACGAGGTTGAAGTTCAATACCTCATATCATCCGCAAACGAATGGTTTGTCAGAGCGTACCATACAGACCTTGGAGGATAAGTTGAGAGAATGCATGCTCGACTTTGGAGGTTCATGTGAGGATCATCTTCATCTGGTGGAGTTTTCTTATAATAACAGTTATCAGAAGAGTATTATGGTGTCCCATGCAAGTCAACGAATAAATTGTTTGGTTATATAACTGTACCAAACAAGCCTGCATATAGGATTAGAGTCTAGGATCTCATCCACATGCTTGATCTCCTCCTTGATTCCAATTTTGAAATCATGTTTGACTACCTTGATTTTCTTCTCCTTGATTTCTTTTCCATCGTGAATCTTATCCTTCTTTCATGCTTAATAGAGGTTAGAAAGATGACTCGTACTAGGTATATATGTTCCGTTGTTCAATCACACTATTAGTTTAACTCTTGTAAGTTGGGTAAAATGTCTCACGACCTAGCATTCCCTTTGACCCATTAAAGTCGATACTATACTAAAAGGATTGCTTAGATTATACAGCTTAGAGGTCCATGCCCCATTTGGTCGGATAAAGCCTTAAACAAGAAGACAGTAGGACAATTGTAGAGTCCTAAACACCAGAAGAGTCTTAGATTTTCGATGAACTTGAACTATTTGTACCTTCTTTCATCATAATCTCACGTACTTATATTTTTACTATCTTGACTAAATACTGCTATTATAGCCTAGTTTTGTAAGCTTACTCTTTTATCGAGCTTGTTCAAGACATATGTTTTATTGTGGACGCGACTAATACATTATCTAATCAGAACCGGTATATTATGGTCTGATCAACCATAGTGCTTTTGGTTCGCTCCTCATATGATTATTCTACGTGGATTAAGATATAGTTAACTTTCCCTCTAGGATCTCATCTGCGACTATTCTAACAGAACTCTTTTGAACTACTTAATGGCTTTGAACCACGTATTTGTATCGATCACATCTTCCTTGAACTCTTTATTGTTTTCATCGCACCTATTTTCGGAAAATCAAACGATCGTACTTGATAGCTAGACACAGATGTATTTCTTTAGTTTTTTATACAACCTATGGCCATGATAGTTGTATATACACAAGTGTAGCTAGCCGTCGGCCAACCCATGTGACTACATCCTCGTCTTGAGTTACTCCTCCTTTTTCCTCGACCCTAGATCTATCATCATGACCTTTAATCATTTGAAACTTAAGAATGATTAGAATCATTTCCTTAAATCATACCCCTATCCTAGACGACTATCATACAATCTTCTCTCTAAGGAATCATGCACCCTTGATCTTTAATCAATTTACCTAGATTTCTTAACCCTTACTCTTTGTATTTCTTGCGTTAAACCATCATTTATTTTCCAAACCCTTACCATGACCTTGAGCCTAACCATAATTTCCTTCCAATCAAATTTGCTCCCCTCATGAAGGATTATCATTAAACTCCTTTGTGATTCGTGTAACCTTGCCCTTAATATATTTCTTTGTGCAACAATGGAAATTAGATCAGGACACCCTTCAGTTATACGGGACTAGATTAGAAAATTCCATAGAGGAGATTAAAGAAGTAAGTATGTTAAAATTTGGAGTACTGGTAGATAAAATACTAAAGAATAATATAGTGTTCGATGTTACTAGTTTCCAAGGCTACTCAATTAGCGACAACAAAAAAGCTTTGAATTCATGGACTAAATTTCTATGAATATGAAATTCAAAGTTAAGATAGAGTTTGATGTTGCTTTGACTAAATTGATTGAAGATGTGTTAAATTCCAAATTTCAAGAAGGTAATGAAAGACGAAATGTGTTTTGATAAATCGGAAGATGACGGCGATAGTAGGCCAGAGACTACCCTTCCGGGAGACCTCACTGAGAAAGCCTCGGAAGATGCCGGCGATACGAGGCTAGAGACCACCCATCAGGATGAAGATACCCTCACCCAGTGCCCCTTCCAGAAGAGGGAGAGCGGTCGCCAGACCTCGAGTATGAAGCACGGATCCGTCAAGCTTAGGATGCAGGCTTCCTTAACCATGACAACCCTTTCAGTGCGCATGCCGAGATCGAATCTGAACTTACCATCACATTGGAGAATGGTCAAGAGATTGGAGTCCCGAAAGCAGACAACACTGTGCCTAATACGGGCCCCTCTACTCATCAAAACAAAAAGAAGAAGAAAAAGATTTTAAGAGCCAGAGAGCCGACGGTCATGACCACCCGGTCAGCTTCAAAGCTCAACCCAACTCCCAATAGCCATCATGAGAACACTTAACATCCTGACTTGGAACGTCAGAGAGCTCGCCAATAAATCGACCAAGAGGAGATTGACATCCCTCATCAAAATCCATCGGATTGACACTCTCATCATCATCGAACCTAAAATACAACAGAAAAACCTCAAAGCAATCCAACTTCAACTCGGCTTCCCGAATGTCATTGCCGGGTGTCATGACATCTGGATCCTACTTTCTGATGAATGCTCGTTCGGCACCATCCTTGACTCTGATCAGACGCTATCCTACTGGGTGGAACACCCAGCCCTCCGTTCCAGATCCCTCATCTCTGCCGTCCACGGTAACTGCGACTTCGTCGAACGAAAACAACTCTGGACCACCCTGACGGAGATCCACAGCTCCTTCAACACCCTTCCATGGATGTCTATCAGGGACTTCAACAATATTTCGAGTAGCGAGGAAAAGACGGGGGGCCACCCTCCCCACCAACCGGCGATGAACGATTTTAACTCCTTCATATTTCAGACCAACTTACAACCTCTCCCCTTCTCTGGAAACTCCTTTACATGGTGCAACATGCAAGAAGGAGCTTGTCTCCAATACTCCCGCTTGGATCGAGCCCTCATCGATACCCGATGGATCGACATGAACCTCATTTCCAACCTTTCACACCTCAACACCACAGAATCATACTACTCCCCCTCCTCATCGAAGTCAGCACCAGCAACAATTATATTAAAAAACCCTTCAGATTCCTGGATCTTTGGAGACATCACCCTCAATTCCACAACATAGTGGCGTCCGCAAGGAACTCTGCCTCCAACCCGGACCCCATTATCAGAATGGCCGTTAAACTCAAGGCAACCAAGCGTGCCCTCGTCTCATGGAGTAAACTCGTATTTGGGAATATTTTCCAGGAGATCAAGACCGCGGAGGATGATGTCACTCGCGCCGAAATCTATTTTTCCACTGACGGATCCCCCGAGAACCGTGCTACCCTCCATCTCAACAAAGCCATCCTCAAATCGCGCCTCAAAGTGGAGACAGAATTCTGGAGACAGAAAGCCAGATTGAATTGGGATAATGAGGGCGATAGAAACTCCACATTTTTTCATGCATGTGTTAGGGTACGCAGGCATCAGCTATCCCTTCATCAAATATCTGACGAGAATGGCACAGTTCTTAAAGACCAACAGTCCATCCAGGAGGCCGCTACCAACTTTTACTCCAAACTCTTCACCAAAGACGTCGTAACCAAAGACGATAGCTTCCTGGATAAGGTATGACTTTTGATTGATGATCAAGATAATGATCGTCTGGCTACCCCCCTCCGCGGATGAAGTGAAGTCTGCAGTATGGGACCTTGATGAACACAGCGCGCCTGGCCTAGACGGATTCTCGGGTGTATTCTTTAGGTCCTACTGGAATATCATCCACAACGATATGATCGAGGCTGTTATTGCCTTTTTCCAAGGCGCGCACTACCCCAAGTCGATATCTCGGGCCAACCTTATCCTCTTCCCCAAAAAAGACAACCCGAAGATATTCAAAGACTTCAGACCAATCAGCCTTTGCACGTTTACCAACAAAATCATATCCAAGATCGTTGCCACGAGGATGGTCCACATCCTCCCCAGGATCATCTCCGATGAGCAAAGCGGATTCGTCACCAGTCGAAATATCACTGACAACATCATATTAGCCCAGAAGATGATTACTTGCATGAAATTCCCGTCGAGAGGGGAAAATCGCTATCAAACTTGATATGGAGAAGGCATACGACCGTCTCGACTGGCAATCTGGGTCCTCCGGGCGTTCGGTTTCTCCGAAACTTGGATAGACATCATATACAGATCTATCAACGCTTCTTGGTTCTCCACAGTCATTAACGGTCAGGCCACTAGTTTTTTCAAAGCCAGCCGTAGAGTGCGCCAAGGAGACCCCCTTTCCTCCACCGTATTCATCATCGCTGCTGAAGCTCTTAGCAGAAATCTCAATGACATGACCAATATCCCCAGATTCCATCACTTCCACACCACCGCAGGATGCCCCCTCATTACCCATCTGGCATATGCAGATGACATCCTTATCTTCTCCGCTGGCAATGTAGGCTCCGTGGAGGTGGTCTGCAATACACTCGGCAAATACACTAGATGCTTCAGTCAGAAGATCAATCTAGCCAAAAGCGTCATATACACCCACCATAAAGCGGACAGGAACCACTCTGCCACCCTCACCAACCTCACCTCCTTCTCTACAGCATATCCTCCTTTTACCTACCTGGGATGCCCATTGGTCTACGACAGATCCAATTCTACCATCTTTAACGGGCTCGTCAGCAAGATCAGGAAGATGATAGAGGGATGGCACAATGCCACACTTTTTTCGGAGGGTAAAATTATTCTCATCAAGCAAGTTATATCCTCCATCCCAATCTACACCCTGGCCGTCTGCTCTCCGCCTTCAAAGGTGGTGACATCTCTGGAGAATCTGTTCACTAAATTCTTCTGGGGCACCAAGAGGGTAAAGACAAGCACTACTGGGCCAGCTGGGATACGATGGCCAAACCTACGAACGAAGGAGGCCTTGGTTTTGCTAAAGTAGGGAACATCGTAGATGCCTGCTCTATGAAACTGTGGTGGAAGATTCGATCACATGAATCCATCTGGATGTGCTTCATGAAAGCCAGATACTTCTCTCACGCTCACCCAGCATCGGTGGGGGCCAACCGCTCCTCTGCCTCTTAGCGACATATTCTCTACGGCCGTCAGCTGGCTGAACCCCTTATCCGTCTCCAGCTCGACAATGGCTCCTCGTCCCCATGCCACGAACGATGGATTGGTGACTCGGTCTTCCATCTTACCCCTAACGCCCCTCCGGCATGCTTGATTCGAGATCTATGGAGCTGCGCTTCAGGTTGGAGGTGGGATCGAATCAGAGAGTGGATCGGGTCGGAGGCAGCCCTTATGATCGCCAATACGAACATTCAGCTTTCTGACCGACCAGACACCGTGTGTTGGACCCCTACAGCTACTGGTGTCTTCTCGATGGCGTCTGCCAGGCACGAGATTAGGGCCGGAGGAGTACCGTCCGTGTTAATTGCCCCCTACTGGCACACTTGTATTCCCCTCAAGTGGTCATTCCTCATCTAGAGAGCCCAACGTAAGAAGCTTCCGACCGATGACTCACTGACCATCTTAGGCTTCAGCCTAACATCCAGATGTCACTGCTGTACTTCACATAAACCTGAATCGGCAGCTCTTATCCTGATCTCTGTGGACCTCGTCGACAAGTTGTGGCACGCTCTCACCCGCCTATGTAAGAAACAACATCGCGTTGGGGGCTTCAATGATCTCTTGGCAAACTAGAGAGACTCACATTGCCATCAGATTGCTGCAGCCGCTGGTATATGGGTTCTCTAGAAAAACTGTAACAAATTCAGATATAAAGGTCGTCAATACGATGCGGATCAACTGATTCGAGAAACGCGGCGCCAGGTCCTTAAAATCCAGAACCGTTGCTCCCACTCACCGATCGAGTTTTGGCAGGCGCTGCTTTAGCCCTGCGGAAGCGCCTTGGGGCGCCCGTTCTCTTTTTTTGTGTTCTCTTGTCTGATGTGCTGGACGCGCTTACTTGTATAGGCTTCGGCATTTTGTGCCTGATACATCAATAAATTTCCTGCTTCAATATATATATATATATATATATATATATATATATATATATATATATATATATATATATATATATATATATATCTGTGTGTGTGTGTGTTGGAGAAGTAGATTAGAATTCAATGAATTTAAACTTTTTGGACTTATTGAATTTCTATCGTTGATATATCGAATTTAGATATCTGAATATAATTGAAATTAAAAATTTTGTGAGTAAAAAGAATTTGGAGGTTAAATATCAAATTGAAAGAAAGGAAAGAAAAAAGGTTTCAAGAAATTAAATATTTTATGGAATAAATTTTGAGAAGAAATAGTAAAATAGATGAAGGTGATTATGAGCGATCAAAAGCAATTTTGAATTTTGAATAAAGAGTTATTGATCAAAAATTTGAGATTGAAAGTTGTTGCCTATTACGAGGCTGCACATTTCTAAGATTGATGGTTCATGTTGATCGAGATTTACACACAGATGGGTTGTCATGTATGTGATCATCATCTAACTATATTCGTGAGTTTATTTTCCTAGTTATCTAAATGGTGATTATCTAAATTGTCCATTTTTGTTGAATTTAATTTCTTCTCCTCACTCAATCATTTAAATCATGATTTCTTATCGATAAACTCTTTCTATCTCCTCAACCCTACCTACCCAAGTTATTCCTAAATTTTGAGGATGAAATTCTTGTAAGTTAGGTACGATTTAAATCCCCTAAATTTTTATTATGATTTTTTTAAATTAATTTATTTTGGTATTGGTCTTTATTTTTGGTATTTGTACGTCTAGTGCGAATACGTATATGCGAGGTATATATTACTATAAAAAAATTATTATAGACTTTCTTCATTTAATTTAAATAAGTATATTTTTCAAAAATAGTATAAGATAAATATTTTTATTTACTTAAAGTTGTAAAATGCGTCGCATCGACATTTGGCAAAACTTTATTTATTTATTTATTTTAAAAACTATTTTATCTTATTGTACAAATATAAGTAGTAATTTAGAAAACTATATTCTATGTAGATATTCTATTTGCATATGAGATATATGAAATTTAATTCATGTATATATTTTGAATTTAAAAATTAAATAATATTATTATTTATAAAAGATAATTTGGAATTTGTTTGATTTAAATGTTTAATTGTCATGGTGATTTGGGATAAGGGATTTTCGAGAGAAGCGAGAGCAATCCCGCAGCCGAGGGATAGCGACAGCAAGCCCGAGGGAGCTGTAGATTCCATCGAAAATAGAGGCGACGAGTGAAGAGTCGTTCCCAAAGGAAATAGTTATCTGTTCGTGATTCTTAGAAGCTGTTCCCCACTACTAGAAGCAAAATTGGGAATTTATTTTATTGATTTTTATTTTAGAATAGTTTTAAACTGAAGATAGGATTTATCTAGATTTAAATTGGAGTTGGATTTGCTTGAATTGATTTTAATTTGATTTAAATTAAATGGTGAATTATCTAAAGGGGATTTAATTTTTCTACTCTTTATCTAATTAGGAGTCTCCATTCCCTATATAAGGAGAGGTTTCTTTGCTCTTTTTTCCATCAAAATCGTAAGCCAATATTCCCCACCAAAGTGTCATGCATCGTGTCCATGTCCAAATTGCTCCGTGTCAGCCGTGACGGCCTCAGGTCCAACCTCGGGTGTCTTTCCAATATTTTCTATCCTTTACATTTACATCATAGATGACCCTCTTCATGTCCGACATCCCCGAACCCCGACACGCCCCTGTGTCACGCATGACACAACCCAATATCGTGTCAGACACAACTCGACACTGTTCCCAATATACCCCGACATAAAATCCCTAAACCCTAATATTCTCCTCCGTCAACCCCGACACAGCCTGTTACACCGTGGCCGCCACCAGATCTCCTCCCACACCTGCCAGACCACCGCCTGCACCTCTTCCGACCGTCCACTGCCATCTTTACCACGGACTTCATCCCTACCATCACCGTCATCACCACCGCAGCCCTCATTAAACCCCTCACTGATCGGCCAAACGCCCTCTGGCCGTGCAGCCACTCCCAGGCCGAACCTCCTCCTTACCGCCATACTCTCGGACACCCACAACCCAGCCCAGACCCAAACGCTCCTCCGGCTACCAGAAAACCCTACCACACAACCTCCTCCTCTTCCGATCACACAACAAAATCCAAACAACTACCACTATGACTTACCTCCATCGCGCCCGACGAACGCCGGAGACGAGCCCCGCCATGCAGATCCTCTCCGCCTCCCCCTAAGACATCATCAATCGTCGCCGTCTATCGCCAATGTGCCCCGACTTTCTCTGCTAGCTTCCGACCAGATCCGCACGAGCCATACCACCGTGCCACCATCAGGATCGCCCACACCCACCGTCGCTGTCTGCGAGCGCCGAGGACCTCTACCACAAGCCCAGCTCCGCCTTTGCTAGGTCGCCCGTACCGCTGGGCCCAGCCCTCTCTACCGCGATAAAACCCCAAACTCCGATGACTCTTTCTTCCATCTTCGCCTGCGCGCTCAGGTGAACCCGCCGCTCTTCTTATCGCAGCTCCCTCTCCAGCTCTCTCACACTGACCTCTAAAATTTTCTTTAAACCTTTACTCTCTTTCCCCTCTCCAGCTCCCTTTCCAGCTCTCTCACACTTTCTTTAGTGTATATGTATGATATGTATATATGTACTACTGTAGTATATTATCTACTATAATACCCATTACAATATTATGTATATCAGTAGATGTTATATTAGTTATTATACCATTATTATTAATATTATTAATTTTGATAATATTTTTTAGTGTATTTTTATTAGCAGGTATTATTGTTATTATTAAATAAATATATTAGTATTTTTCAGATTATGTTGAAACAAAATATTGTACTAGGCTTTGCCCTATATTTATTTTCAAAACTGAATTTCAAACCCTAAATATATTATTTAAGATATAGTGTTGACCTAAAAAGTGTATTGACAAATTTGGGGTTTAGCCTTGAATGATTTTCTAGTTTTTTCATGATTATTAATATTTTGAATAATAAAAATATAGTTAATTTCTAAAATAATTTCTACCTAAAATGATTTTCTTGATATTCAGATATTTATTTTTAACAAATCGATATAGTTTTCCATCTATAAAAGATTATTTTGACAAACTTAGGGTTTTACCTAAAACTATTTTATTTATCAAGTAAGTATATATTTATTTTTAATAATATCATATATTTTAAAAATATTATAAAAATACTTTCCAAAAATAGTATATATATTTATTTCCATAAATTTTCTTTGAGTATCACTATTGACCGTGACTAATCGTATACTCCTATCTTCTCGTAAATTCGAAAATGTACACATTAAACATGGCTATCGGACAAATCGGGACTAGTCAAATCCTCGCACCACACACCAGGAAAGATACCTTATCATATTTACTGCTTATATTTAGTCTGCATCTTTATTGTTTAGTTACTGCATATTTATTGTCTGTTTATTTTCAGTTCATCCAGTTGCACCTTTGAATACTGTTCATGATTTACTTACTTGCTTTCAGTTACACATGATGTAAATGCCAGTCATATTTTCCTTTTTGTCTTTCAATATGCATATGGACCTAGAGTTAAGGGACTACTGTTTTTTAGTGTATCATCATAAAATTTGTCACGACTGTGCCATAAGAAATATATGAGTTATGAGTAGCATATAGAGGTACTTGCATGTTGGCTGATCACCCGTGCGCATGCATTAGGTATAATTGCTAATAGAGGAATGTTAGGAGACTTAGCAGTTAGTAGAAGTACATGGTCGTGGATACGACTTAATTGGTGCATAGGGTGGGGAGAACATTTCCTTATCGTATGGGCCACTATTACAGTTTTCCTTTTAGTAACCCGGAAGTGGAGATATGGTTAAGCTTACCCTCTCAGGTTGGCTACTGACGTTATTGGAACGTTATACGCCTGGCCCCTGGTGCCTAAGTGGGGACTGTAGGAACGAGAAGTAAAGCGCTATACTCTAGAGGGGGGTGAATAGAGTAGGCAGAAAAAAAATTAGCTATTTAAAAAAATATTAGCAACAAGATCGCAGAATATATCACAAATATATAAATGTAAAAGTAGAGATCAGAGAGCAAATGCAAACACAAGGATGTATACTGGGTTTTCTCTTGTGAGGACTAGTCCAGTCGGAAGAACTCCAGCTTCTAGTTGAAATCCACTATAGAAAAACGTTGCAAGTTTTCATGCAAAGTTCTTGCAACTTCTACAACGCAAGCTTTGATCTGAAGTACTCGACCAACTTCAATTGTGAAGTATCTTTCTTCAATCAAGCCTCTGATGACAATCACTCTAAAACTTCTAGACCGTACGGCACTCGCAAATCGACTAGAGGATTGTAACTGGCTTGGAATTTGAAAATGAAAAGCTTAAAACACTTTGGAATACCATAGTAGGCTTAGAGAGAAGAGAAGAGAGGCGTATTAAAATGGTCGAAATTTTTCTCTATTTATAGTTTTTCCAAAGATAAAATTCGGACATAATTTATTAAGAGAATCTCGGCAGATAGCCGTTGCATCCATAACTATGGGAAGACTGAGTTCAAAATCTAATGTCCACTAACCAAAATCTGGGCAAATTCAGGCCGAACTCAGGCCGAATTCTCTTGGTCCAGAGTTGATTTGATTAGGGTTTTGTAAATTAGGTTTTGGGCCTTTTAAAAAGTTAAGTAGTTAGGAGCTATATAAATGGGTTCATTTTCAAAACAAAGGATATTTTAAAAATATTTTGGGGTAGCCTATTTGCTAGTACGACTCGGTATACATCGTATTCCAAGACTCAATAAATTATAAAAATTACATTGATAATAGAATACAGACTCAATGGCAAAACAGCTTCATGTCTTGAACGATAGCAGTAGCAGTTCTCAGCAGTCGTCCAAGTAGCCCTTATATTGAGACAGGGTTAAATCAATTATTAAAATCAGGTTTGACCATGACCAATGGTCCAGCAGGGACTATGTCGGATCCCATTTATAGCCAGAAGTGCCTATGCATAGAAGGTTTGTTCTTAACTGCATGAACACAGTAGAACGGTTAGGTGACCTCGGTCGATCTCATGTCACCCTCTGTTCTAGTTATGACATAGGACAGTATCACATCATAGAATAGTGTGCTACCCTTGTCCTTGTTTGGTTGTAGAGGTAGTCTACTATTTTGTTGATGGGATATTGGGCCTTGTTATGGTTTGGACTATTTTTAATTTTACCTGTGACTTGTGACATATTTTATATTCATTTTATATGGCATATTCTTCATGTATCTTGTTACGTACCTCTGAGGACCTTGTGATTTCTCTAGGTATGTGTTGTTGGTCCATTGGTCATGGTCAAACCTGATTTTAATAATTGATCAAACTCTGTCTCGATATAAATACGAGTCAATTCAGATGTTTACTAACGACGTTTTAGACACTGATCAAAGATGGATATCTACTCCGTTCAAGACCGAAGCTGTTTGTCACTCAGAATGTATTCTCTTCAAAGCAATATAATTTTTTATTTTATTAAGTCTAGGAATACATTGTACACCAAGTCGTACTGGCAAATAGGCTATCCAAAAATGTTTTTCAAAACTGACCTATCTCTTTAAAAATAACCTATGTTTTTGAAAAACACCAATTTTACAAAAAGCTTCTGAAGGACTTTTCAAAAAGCCAAAATTTATTTTTTCACATAATCAACTGACCTAACCCTGACAGAACTCGGCCAGAGTTCGGCCAGAGTTCATCCAAGTTGAACGTTATGTGAACGTTTGATTTTCAACTTGGTCTTCCTTCAGTTGCGGTTGGATACAAAGAGTTCTGTCCGAATTATGCCCGAATTCTGTCAGAGTTCTGTCTTTGGAAAAAATATAAATAGAGAAAGATTTCGATCATTTATAATCACCAATTCACTTTCAATCTCTTCTCTTCTAAAGCTTAAATTCCTTCCAAAGAGTTCTAAAAAGCTTTCATTTTCAAATCCCAAGCCAGTTACAATCCTCTAGTCGATTTGCCAGTGCGGTACGGTCCAGAAGTTTCAGAGCGATTGTAATCAAAGGCTTGATTGAAGATTGACTCTTCACAATTGAATTTGGTCGAGTTCTTCGTATCAAAGCTCACATCTGTAGAAGTTGCAAGGACTTCGTATGAAAACTTGTCGGATTTTCCAATAGTGGATTCAACTGGAAGCTAGAGTTCTTTCGACTGGACTAGTCCTCACAAGAGGGAAACCAGTATAAATCTCGGTGTTTGCATTTGCCTTCTGATCACTCTTTTATTATTGTCATTTATTTTGTGATTATTTTTATATCTGTGATCTAACTGCTAACGAGTTTTTAATTAGCAATATTCTGCTGCCTACTTTATTCACCCCCCTCCCTCTAGAGTATTCTGTTTTACGATTTCATTCCTACAATTGGTATCAGAACGGGTTATACAGGTAAATCAAGGTAAAATTGCAGTTATATTCAATTGTTATATAGATCACAGTATTACACATGACAACTGTGAAATTCACAAGTGAAGGCCAAGACACAAACAGACCTCCACTGTTTGACGGCACAAACTACACTTATTGGAAAATACGTATGAGTTTCTTTCTGAAATCTCTTGATTTTGACTTTTGGTCTATAGTTATTGATGGCTACAAAAAGCTCCCTCGTATTAATGTTGATGGAGTTTTAGTTAAAAAAAACCATGACAAATATATAGAGGATGAAAAGAAAAATGCCAGTCTTGACGTATGTGCTATTAACGCTTTAATTTGTGCTTTAGACAGAACTGAATTCAACAGGGTGTCTACCTGCACAACATCAAATGAAGTATGGAAACTTTTTGAAGTAACCCACGAAGGAACAACACAAGTCAAGGAGTCAAAGATCAGCAGACTTACTCAGGAGTACGAGGTGTTCAAAATGAAGCCAAGTGAATCAGTCACTCAGATGTTTACAAGTGTCACGACCCGCTACCCAAATTGTTGGGCCAGGCCGAGTCATGTCCAGCCTACGTTGAGATAAAACGTAGTAAGCTGTTCTAAAGACAACAGGATAAGACTAAATGTGCTAACAGTTCTATAAGTGAAGAAGAATCATAAATGCTCCAAACACAAAAGTCGTCGTATATAGTAAAATATCCAAGTACAAGTAAACTGAAATATAAAACTGGATACATGTCCAGTTACAAAATGATATAGTCTAATACATGTCTACTCTCAAAAGTCTAAGTAAACAAAAGACAACTAGGCAAGGTTCCCTGCAGGAACATCCTCGTAAAGCAGAACCGGGTCCTCGACAGTAATCCCATAATATGAGTCGCAGAGTAACTCCTCCTCGGTAAGGACACCTACAACGTTATCCTGTCAGGACGGGAGCAAGTACTAAATCTAGCAAACTAGCATATGAAACATGGAAATGAACATGAGAGGAATAACTGGAAAGCATGGCATCACTCAATCTATCATGGCAAGGACACACGTGTCATAGAGATATATGTATATGTAATGTTTAAAACTGTAGCAAGTACGTGATCGGTCAATAGATGTACAATATACTGTGGTACATGTAAATAAAATATATACGTACAAGTCAACAGGCATAGGTGTACATCCGTACAAAAATACGGGATAATGGCCTGCGGCAAGGTATGCATATAGAATGCGACCGAGCTCGCTACTGTAGGGGGGTCGTGATCACGTACAATAATATCAGTTTCCCCATAACCCATATTCTAATCATGTGAGAGATACATCAAGACTGTTCTAAGCATGGTAGTGACTGAAAGTACAACATGTAAAGATCTAACTTGCTACCCCAAGGATCAGCATTTAATATGGTGGGGTTTGCAGTTCATTTATGTGACAATATGTAAAGTTCGTAGAAAGTACTTGCCTCTAGCAAAGCAAAACAAAACAAGCTGCGATAACAATGCTATGGATGTCCAGTAACTCGTCGCTGTAGAAGTAAAATATAATAACTTAGTTTTACACTAAGCTAAAACACTAGGACACTAATTGGTGCGACACGACTTGTGACTGGGCACCTAGCCAAAATGATGACTTGGCATAGGAGACCAATGTGGGGTGACACACTATGTTAAATAACTTTCTAGGGTCTTTATACTAGTGAGGGATGGGGTTCAACACGACTAAAACTCCAAATAACACAAAAAGCTACAAGTCGTAATTAATCAATAAATCAAAAGATCATTGTGTTCTAACAATTTTTGAAGTAGACAAAAAGCTTAGTTTTCCTTAAAGTAAAGTACCAAGGTGATCCTTGTTAATCATAGAAATTTATTATAATTTTTCTGGAATTTATTAACCAGTACAAATATTCTATAAAAATCAGTTTTCCTAAGTATACAGAAAATGAGTTTTGGTTTCATATGCCAAACTAGTGGCAAAACAGTAAATTAAATACTACAAAAATTATACTAAATTAGCTAACTTAACATATTATCTAAAAACTATTTTTCCATAATTTTAGCAATACTTTAAGTATTTTTAGAAAATCAAAAACAACATTGCACACAATAATTAATTATCTGCGTATTTTGTCCATGTATATAATTTGAACCAAAGTTCAAATACAGGACCTAAGGCCATGAATCAAGTCCAATATGACTTGTACAGGTCTTGAATGTGTGAAAATATATTTGAGCCCAAATACCCATGCTAGGCTTGGACACCAAATGGTTGCAGTAATTTAAATACAATAAAAATATAATTTGGTGATAGTGCAAAATAAATATTATTATTTTAATAAGTCTAATTTGTACAAAAGAATATATACATACCTATGTTAAAAGTATATATAGATATATAAGGAAAAATACTTAATTTATAGAGTATATATGTATATTTACAAATATATATATATACATAAGAAAACACTTAATAATATAGTGTATATATATATAATATATACGTATGAAAATATATATATTAACATATGTATATAGAATTTACTAACTATAAAATATATACATATATATTAAATACTGTTAAAATACAGTATATATATATATATATATATATATAAAAAAAAAATATATATACTAATATATATATATACATATATATATATATATATATATATAAATACAAAACAAAAAAGAAAAGAAAACAGAAAAGAAAAGAAAAAGGAAACAGAAAGAAGAGGGGGGGGGTCTCGAACCCGAGCCAGAGAAGCGGGGGGTTTAATCGGGTCGGGCTGGCCAGGGGGTCAGCCCGAGCTCAGTGTTAGGGTTAGAGTTTAGGTTAGTTTTATTAGGTTTAGGTTAGATTAATAATAAAAAAAATATAAATATCGGTCCTGTGTCCTGACAGTTTAGGACACAGGTATCTATGTGTCCGTGCTACGCACGACACGCATGGACTGAATCGGTCGTGTCCACGTTTACCCAAAGACTGCGCATGTCCTGGCGAGTCGTCCACAGGAAAATGAGACACCAACGAGACACGAAAATATGACTGACACATACGTGTCCGGAGATGGGCTGCTGTCGGGGTGGCGCCTGGGCGAAGGAGGCGTCGTGGTCAGGGCGATCGGGTGGCGCTGGGGTCGGCGTGACAGGGCGAGTCGAACGGTGGCGGTTGTGGTCGATGTAGGTGGCTGTGGAGCTGGTGGTGGTGTGTCGCCGGAGTTAGGGTTAGGTCTAGGGTTTAGGTCGGAGACGAGGGGCTGCGGTGGTTGTGGTGGGGTGTAGAGATAGGGTTTGGGTTTAGGAAGGAAGGGGGGTTTATTTATAGGTTTTTAGGGTGGTGGGGATGGCCGGGAAAGGCGGGAAAGATCGGGGTCGGTCGCCGGCGACGTGGCTGGTCGTCGGGGGCAGGTGAGCCCGATCGTGGGGGGGTTTAGGTTTACACTTAGGTCCCCTAGAATTTAGGTTATTGCATAATAGGTCCCCGCAGTAGTATATGCAAATAATCATTTGCATTTAGTAGTTTAAAACAATTAACAAATTACAAACTGATATAAAAATAATTTGAATAATTACAAAACAGTATTAAAACAATTCTAATAATTGCAAATTGATATTAAAACATTTTAGAAAATTACAAATCAATATTTTTGCATTTTAAAACTCATTTAAAATTCTAGAAAAATTCCTAAAAATTCCTAATAATTATTTTAAGGCTAAAATTAACATTAAAAATTAATTAACACCAATTTAACTAAAATTGAAAACAGGGGCTGACAAGTCTTCCCTCCTTGAAAAATTTCGTCCTCGAAATTCACAAGGATGGAAGACCCGACAACATTCTAACATAACAAGCAATGCAACAAAATGACTAAGGCTGCGATCGAAACTAACCGCTAAGGTATCAAGCGGGAACGGGTGGTCCCCTCGCAGCGGTTGGATCAAACAAGTAAGGGTATCTCTCCCTTATGTCTGACTCCCTCTTCCAAGTAGATTCACCTGGGGAGTGACGGCTCCAAGCTACTCGCACTAGGGGTATAACCTTGTTCCTCAGCCTCTTCTCTCTCCGGTCTAATATCTCCACTGGCTGCTCAGAAACTGTAAGGCTCGGTCCGACCTCCAACTCTGAATGATCTAGCACATGACTGGGGTCTGGAACATATCTCCTCAGCTTAGATACGTGAAAGACATCGTGAACTCCTGCTAGGTTGGGTGGAAGTGCAACCCTGTAAGCTACCTCTCCGATCCTGCCAAGCACCTCGAATGGCCCGATGTATCTGGGGCTCACTTCCCTCATCGTCCGAACCGGATCGTCCCTCTAGTAGGTGATATCTTCACTAGCACCATATCACCGTCTGCGAACTCCATCGGCCTGCGACTAGCATCAGCCCAGTGTTTCTGCCTGTCCTGAGCTACTCTGAGCCTGTCTCTGATCATCCCGACTTTCTCTGCTGCATCCGTGATCATCTCTGGCCCAAGCATAACTCTGTCTCCGACATCATCCCAAAAGAGCGGTGTGTGGCATCGTCGTCCATATAGCGCCTCGAAAGGAGACATACCAATACTGGCCTGGTAGCTGTTGTTGTATGAAAACTCTACCAAGTGCAGATGGCTCTCCCATGATCCTCCGAAGTCCAGCACGCAAGTCCTCAGCATATCCTCCAGTGTCTGTATCGTCCTCTCGGACTGCCCATCTGTCTTTGGGTGGTACATCGTACTGAACTTGAGCCTACTGTCCAACTCCTCCTGCAAGCTCCTCCAGTAGTGGGATGTAAATCTGCTGTCTCTGTCTGACACGATGCTCACCGGCACTCCGTGTAGGCGAACTATCTGCTGCATGTATAGCTCCGCCAACTTCTCGGTGGAAAGCCCCACCTTGAAAGGTATGAAGTGCGCACACTTCGTCAGCCTATCTACGATAACCCAGATGGCATCCTTCCCTCCTTGGGAACGAGGAAGCCCTGAAATGAAGTCCATCGTAATATGTTCCCACTTCCACTCGGGAATGGGTAACAGCTGCAACAAACCAGCTGGCCTCTGGCGCTCCGCCTTGACCTGCTGGCAAACTAGGCATCTCGAGATGAAACGTGATACATCCCTCTTCATCCCGTGCCACCAAAGATGTTCCCGTAAGTCACGGTACATCTTGTTAGCACCAGGGTGAATAGAATATCTCGATCGGTGTGCCTCCTGCAAGACTGCCTCTACTAGCTCTCCCTTCGACACGCACAATCGGCTGCCATGTCTCAGGGATCCATCCTCTGCTATAGTGAAGTCATCCAGCAATCCAGCTAATGCCTGGGGTCGAAGTCTGCGAAGGCTCTCATCTGTAGACTGTGCCTCCCGGATCTGCTCTATCAATCCTGACTGAATGTCAAGCGCCATCATCTGTATCACTGATCCTGGCCGAACTAGCTCGATACCGAGCTTCTCCAGATCCTCCCGCAAATGCCGATCAATCATCAGGTACCATGCCATCGGATGCCTGCTCAGCACATCCGCCACCACATTTACCTTTCCGGGGTGATACTGTAAATCGATGTCGAAGTCCTTCATCAACTCCAACCATCGTCTTTATCTCATGTTCAGCTCTTTCTGCGTGAACACATACTTCAAGCTTTTGTGGTCAGTAAAGATTTCCACAAGCTCTCCGTATAAGTAATATTTCCATAACTTGAGTGCAAAGATCACCGCAGCTAACTTTAGGTCATGGATAGGATAATTTCTTTCATGAGTCCGTAATTGCCTAGATGCATAAGCAATTACTTTCCCATGCTGCTGTAGGACACATCCTAGCCCCATCCCAGAAGCATCGCTGAAAATGGTGAAACCTCCAGAACCTGAAGGTAAAGTCAGAACTGGAGCGGTCGTCAGCCTCCTCTTCAGCTCCTCAAATGCCGCCTGGCAGTCCTCTGACCAGATGTACTCTACGTCCTTCCACGTCAGCTTCGTCATGGGTTCAGCTATCCTAGCAAAGTCCTGGACGAACTTTCTGTAATAGCCTGCTAAACCCAGAAAACTCCTGATCTCTGAAACTGACGTCGGAGCCTTCCACGTCTCAACTGCAGCAATCTTCCTGGGATCCATCGAGATTCCATCTCCAGTGACTACATGGCCGAGAAACTCTACTCGGTCTAAAAAGAACTCGCACTTCGGTAATTTGGCAAATAATCTCTCCTGCCTCAGAATCTCCAAAACTATCCGCAAGTGCTCTGCATGCTCCTCTGGCGTCTTCGAGTATATCAGGATGTCGTCGATAAACACTACGACGAACTTATCCAGATACTGGTGAAATATCTTATTTATCAAGTTCATAAAGACAGCTGGCGCATTTGTGAGACCAAATGGCATCACCAGAAACTCGTACTGCCCGTACTTCGTGTTGAACGCCGTCTTCTGGATGTCTGCTGGCCTAACCTTCACCTGGTGGTACCCGGATCTCAAGTCTATCCTGGAAAACACCTTCGCCCCGCTCAACTGGTCGAACAAATCATCTATCCTAGGCAGAGGATATTTGTTCTTGATGGTGATGGCATTCAAGGCCCGATAGTCAATACACAACCGGACTGTACCATCCTTCTTAGGCACAAAGAGCACTGGTGCTCCCCATGGAGAAGTACTGGATCGAATGAAACCCTTTTTTCAATAGGTCATCAATCTGCTCTTTCATATCTATGGCCTCCTTGGGATTCACTCTATAGCAAGTCCGGGATACTGGTGATGAACCCGGCACTAGATCTATAATGAACTCCACATCTCTGTCAGGCGGAAGTCCTGGAAGATCCTCTGGGAATACATCCATAAACTCTCTAATGATAGGGTGTGGCGGTGCTACGTCCCCGACTGTAGCACAACAGTTCGGCTCTAGGCTGATCTCCGGCCCTGTCCTCCTGACACTGAATGGTGCTGTGCCTGGGGGACTGAACAAAATACTACCCTCATAGCAATCTATAGATGCATGGGCATAGCTAAGCCAGTCCATCCCCAATATGATATCATAACCGGGGAGTGGCATCACAAAGAATCGCCTTCTGAACTCTCTCCCGGCTATAAAAATAGAACATCTATAGATAGATCTAATAGGCACTGGTCCTCCTCCCGTCATCACTCTACTAATATCCGCAGTAGGTGTAGCTACTAGATGATGTTTATACATAAACTCTAATGATAGGAAGCTATGAGATGCATCAGAATCAAACAAACATACAGCTAGAAAAGTATGCAAATAAATATGACCTGTGATGACGTCAGCTAAGTAATCCGGCTCCGAAACCTGCTTCGGCTCCGGCTCAATGGCTAGACTATAAACCCTCCCCTGAGGTCCCTTCTGCTGCTGCAGATGCTGCCCGAACCTCTGCTGCTGAGTCGGAAGCGGTCCTCTAGGCTTCGCTGCTGGGCAGTCCCGAATCTGATGGGTGGTAGACCCACAAACTAAACACTGCTCCAATCTCTTCCTGCAAATGGACCTGTCGTGCCCTGATCTTCCGCAGAAAGAACATATAGCTCCCTTCTGCTGCTGCCGGGGTCCCGGGGCTCTAACTGGCGGGGTCTGATGATGTGGTATAAGGGGACGGTAAGTCTGCTGGGGTGGCGTCGGCGCTCTCTGCTGGAAAGCCTGACGCTTGGACGGTCCCTCATGATGTACAGAAGTCGGCCTCTTGCATGACAGAAGACGCTCCTCGATGCTCCGGGCTAACTCTAGGCTCTGGTAGTAGTCAGTCGTACCGTTCGCCACTATAAGGATGCCAATGTCTGGAACTAGACCATGGCAAAACCTACGGGTCATCTCCTCTGGATCAGCAACCAGACTAGGAGTAAAACGGCTCAAGCGACTAAACTCTCCCGCATAGTCATCAACAGAACGGTTCCCCTGCTGGATGTTCTGGAATCGTAGCCCCATGGCTACTCTAGCAGTGGTCGAGAAGAATTTCTTCTTGAACTGGTTCTTGAACTGGTTCTTGAACAGGTCCCAGGTGGCTCTACCTCTCGCGAACAACGGCTCATTCCTGAACCAGACTCCGGCTAAGTCTATCAGCAGAAATCCTGCTGCCTTGACCTAAAGGTCATCCGGCATCCTAACTCCCAGAAGCTTCCTCTCTACAGAATCTAGCCAGTCATCAGCTACTACTATGCCCTCAGTCCCTGAGAACTCCTTGGGATTCAGACCCATGAAGTCCTTGACCGTCCCCGCTCTCTACCGTGGCTCTACATGTGGTGGGACCACGGGACGTCCCTCAGAATGCTCCATGCTCTGGCGGAGTAGGGTAGTCTGCTCCTGATGGGTTGTTAGGAACCCCTGGATCAGTGTGAGCAGCTGGGTCCCGTCGAGAGTGACGGAAGCCTGGGTGGGTATAGTGATAGGGGGTGGTGGAACTATCGGGTCCTGCCGGGCCTGGGATGTGGAAGGTGGTATCTGGGTCTGTGGATCTGTGGAGTGGGGAAATATGGTAGGTGGAGGTGTATCAGTCAACTGGTCAGCTGACTGGATATGGAGGGCCCCATTCTCGGGGGTAACATACTGGGATGAACGAGTAAGCACCATCTAAATTACACATAAAAAGACTTATAAGGACTTATTTAAAGTAAGCAATCATATGCAAGAAAATCTAATTATAATAGCAAACATGTGATGTATTTCCTATGTTGTAATCCTAGCATTCCTCTAAGCGTTCTAAGCGTCTTTCCTAATGTTGTCTAATTACCTTAATTTCCTAATTGCAGGCATGCTTGGTACAATAACGTAACCAAACAGTTTAGTTAGGACCTGCATGGGCCACCACTAAAAACATGTCACGACCCGCTACCCAAATTGTTGGGCCAGGCCGAGTCATGTCCAGCCTACGTTGAGATAAAATATAGTAAGCTGTTCTAAAGACAACAGGATAAGACTAAATGTGCTAACAGTTCTATAAGTGAAGAAGAATCATAAATGCTCCAAACACAAAAGTCGTCGTATATAGTAAAATATCCAAGTACAAGTAAACTGAAATGTAAAACTGGATACATGTCCAGTTACAAAATGATATAGTCTAATACATGTCTACTCTCAAAAGTCTAAGTAAACAAAAGACAACTAGGCGAGGTTCCCTGCAGGAACATCCTCGTAAAGCAGAGCCGGGTCCTCGACAGTAATCCCATAATATGAGTCGCAGAGTAACTCCTCTTCAGTAAGGACACCTACAACGTTATCCTGTCAGGACGGGAGCAAGTACTAAATCTAGCAAACTAGCATATAAACATGGAAATGAATATAAGAGGAATAACTGGAAAGCATGGCATCACTCAATCTATCATGGCAAGGACACACATGTCATAGAGACAGATGTATATGTAATGTTTAAAACTGTAGCAAGTACGTGATCGGTCAATAGATGTACAATGTACTGTGGTACATGTAAATAAAATGTACATACGTACAAGTCAACAGGCATAGGTGTACATCCGTACAAAAATGCGGGATAATGGCCTGCGGCAAGGTATGCATATAGAATGCGACCGAGCTCGCTACTGTAGGGGGGTCGTGATCACGTACAATACTATCAGTTTCCCCATAACCCATATTCTAATCATGTGAGAGATACATCAAGACTGTTCTAAGCATGGTAGTGACTAAAAGTACAACATGTAAAGATCTAACTTGCTACCCCAAGGATCAGCATTTAACATGGTGGGGTTTGCAGTTCATTTATGTGACAATATGTAAAGTTCGTAGAAAGTACTTGCCTCTAGCAAAGCAAAACAAAACAAGCTGCGATAACAATGCTATGGATGTCCAGTAACTCGTCGCTGTAGAAGTAAAATATAATAACTTAGTTTTACACTAAGCTAAAACACTAGGACACTAATTGGTGCGACACGACTTATGACTGGGCACCTAGCCAAAATAATGACTTGGCATAGGAGACCAATGTAGGGTGACACACTATGTTAACTAACTTTCTAGGGTCTTTATACTAGTGAGGGATGTGGTTCAACACGACTAAAACTCCAAATAACACAAAAAGCTACAAGTCGTAATTAATCAATAAATAAATCAAAAGATCATTGTGTTCTAACAATTTTTGAAGTAGACAAAAAGCCTAGTTTTCCTTAAAGTAAAGTACCAAGGTGATCCTTGTTAATCATAGAAATTTATTATAATTTTTCTGGAATTTATTAACCAGTACAAATATTTTATAAAAATCAGTTTTCCTAAGTATACAGAAAATGAGTTTTGGTTTCATATGCCAAACTAGTGGCAAAACAGTAAATTAAATACTACAACAATTATACTAAAATAGCTAACTTAACATAGTATCTAAAAACTATTTTTCCATAATTTTAGCAATACTTTAAGTATTTTTAGAAAATCAAAAACAGCATTGCACACAATAATTAATTATCTGCGTATTTTGTCCATGTATATAATTTGAACCAAAGTTCAAATACAGGACCCAAGGCCATGATCAAGTCCATTATGACTTGTACAGGTCTTGAATGTGTGAAAACACATTTGAGCCCAAATACCCATGCTAGGCTTGGATACCAAATGGTTGCAGTAATTTAAATACAATAAAAATATAATTTGGTGATAGTGCAAAATAAATATTATTATTTTAATAAGGCTAATTTGTACAAAAGAATATATACATACCTATGCTAAAAGTATATATAGATATATAAGGAAAAATACTTAATTTATAGAGTATATATGTATATTTACAAATATATATATATATACATAAGAAAACACTTAATAATATAGTGTATATATATATAATATATATACGTATGAAAATATATATATTAACATATGTATATAGATTTTACTAACTATAAAATATATACATATATATTAAATACTGTTAAAATACAGTATATATATATATATATATATATATATATATATATATATATATATATATATTTTATATATATATATATATATATATATATATATATATATATATATATACATATATATATATATATATATATATACTAATATATATATATACATATATATATATATATATATAAAAATACAAAACAAAAAAGAAAAGAAAACAGAAAAGAAAAGAAAAAGGAAACAGAAAGAAGAGGGGGGGGTCTCGAACCCGAGCCAGAGAAGCGGGGGTTTAATCGGGTCGGGCTGGCCAGGGGTCAGCCCGAGCTCAGTGTTAGGGTTAGAGTTTAGGTTAGTTTATTAGGTTTAGGTTAGAATAATAATAAAAAAAATATAAATATCGGTCCTGTGTCCTGACAGTTTAGGACACAGGTATCTATGTGTCCGTGCTACGCACGACACGCATGGACTGAATCGGTCGTGTCCACGTTTACCCAAAGACTGCCCATGTCCTGGCGAGTCATCTACAGGAAAATGAGACACCAACGAGACACGAAAATATGACTGACACATACGTGTCCGGAGATGGGCTGCTGTCGGGGTGGCGCCTGGGCGGAGGAGGCGTCGTGGTTAGGGCGATCGGGTGGCGCTGGGGTCGGCGTGACAGGGCGAGTCGAACGGTGGCGGTTGTGGTCGATGTAGGTGGCTGTGGAGCTGGTGGTGGTGTGTCGCCGGAGTTAGGGTTAGGTCTAGGGTTTAGGTCAGAGACGAGGGGCTGCGGTGGTTGTGTTGGGGTGTAGAGCTAGGGTTTGGGTTTAGGAAGGAAGGGGGGTTTATTTATAGGTTTTTAGGGCGGTGGGGATGGCCGGAAAAGGCGGGAAAGATCGGGGTCGGTCGCCGGCGACGTGGCTGGTCGTCGGGGACAGGTGAGCCCGATCGTGGGGGGGGGGGTTTAGGTTACACTTAGGTCCCCTAGAATTTAGGTTATTGCATAATAGGTCCCCGCAGTAGTATATGCAAATAATCATTTGCATTTATTAGTTTAAAACAATTAACAAATTACAAACTGATATAAAAATAATTTGAATAATTACAAAACAGTATTAAAACAATTCTAATAATTGCAAATTGATATTAAAACATTTTAGAAAATTACAAATCAATATTTTTGCATTTTAAAACTCATTTAAAATTCTAGAAAAATTCCTAAAAATTCCTAATAATTATTTTAAGGCTAAAATTAACATTAAAAATTAATTAACACCAATTTAACTAAAATTGAAAAACAGGGGCTGACAATAAGATTCTTGGATATTGTAAATTCTTTGTCTTCACTAGGCAAGGATTACAGTAACCATGAGAAGATTCGCAAACTTCTATGAGCTCTTACAAAGAACTGGATTCCAAAGGCTACAGCAATCATTGAAGGGAACGACCTCTCAACAATGTCTCTGGAAACACTCATGGGTAAGCTACTCACTCACGAGTTAGAACTTCAAGCTTTGAAGATGCTACACCAAAGGAGAAATCAGAGAAGTCGATCGCTCTCAAGGCTCAACATAGAAGAACTGTCGAAGATGACTCTGACGACAGTGACTCCGACTCTGAAGATCAAGCTCTTCTAGTAAGAAAATTAAAAAAGTTTATGCAATTTAACAGGAGAACAAAAGACAGCAACAACAACAACAACGAGAAAGATCCTATTTGTTACGGATGCAAGAAGAAAGGACACATGAAGAATGATTGTCCAACAACATCATCATCAAAGAAAAGCAGCAAATATGACAAAGGCTACCTGAAGAAATCTACATCAAGAAAGTATGCCAACACAAGCATATGGCATGAAAGTGAAGCCAGCGACTCAGAAGACGAATAATCAGATGACGCTGCAAATGTATGCTTGATGGCTTGTGATTAGGTAATCACTAATCCTCTATTTGATCCTTATGATGATTTTACCTTTGAGCAACTAGGAGAGTCTTTCAGTGACCTGTTAAATGATTACAGAAAACTGCATAGTAAATATGAAACCTCTAAGAAGGTACTCAAAGAGTACGAAGGTGAAATAGAAAGACTTACCGACCAACTAGATCATGTTAGAAATAATGACTCTTCAAATGAGTCTGGTGAGCTTTCTTCTATTAAGTTGTTGTTACACGAGACTGTTAAGCAATTCGAAGAAAAAGGCCAAACTATTATCCAGTTAAAGGAAGACCTATCTAAGAAGAGAAAGAGTCTCAAAGTATGCACAAGTCAGATTAGAATCACTTACATCTGACTATACTAGATTATATGACATTTCTAAAATATTGGAAATTAGTTTAGGAAAACGGCCTGAAGTTGCTGCTTCCTATTCTAACACGTGTCAATTACCGAATCATCGGAACATGCCCAACACTGTCAGACCAAACCATACCAAAACTATGCCCAAGAAGACTAATAGGCATGCATTCTTCTATAATAGAAAACCAAAACCTACCAATCATGCACCTGACACAACTTTCAACACTCAACATGCAACATGTCATTATTGTGGCCTCATTGGTCATATATCTTCTGCATGTAGAATCAGAAAATTAGTAGATTTAAATATTTATGCATGGATACCAAAAACTAACCAGTCAGGGCCCTACAAGAAATAGGTACCAAGAGTTTTATCTGCAAATTGTTTTGTAGGTGGAACGTCCGTCACATGCTAGGAGCAAATGGATCTTCGACAGCGGTTGCTCACGGCACATGACCGGTGATGCTTCATTATTCGCAACACTGTCGAAGAAGAATAAAGAAGGATACGTCTCCTTCCGTAAAAATTTAAGAGGGTACATAATCGGTATCGATGACATTAGTAAGGATCCCTATCCTGTGATTAAATATGTCTGTCTAGTTACCGAGTTAAAACATAATCTGCTCAGCATAAGCCAGTTAGCTGATCATGGTTATGGTATTAACTTCGTCAAAGACAAATGTACTATAGTTGATAGTTCAACTGGTAGTACTATCTTTGAAGGTATCAGAGAAGACAACATATATGTTTTCTATTTATTGGAAGATGCTAACAAAGCAGGTAGATGTTTGATGGCCAAAAGCATTGAGAGTTAACTATGGCATATGAGACTCGGTCATGCAAACATGGATACAATTTCTAGACTATCTACAAAGAAGTTGGTACGCAGCTTACCGAACATATCTTTCAAGAAGAATACGGTATGTAGTGAATGTGAAAAGAACAAAGCTACTCCATCCGCATTTAAATCTAAGAACGTTGTAAGTACCACTAGACCTCTACAACTGTTGCATATGGACTTATTTGGACCAAGTAGAATTGCTAGCCTAGGTGGTAAGTTATATACATGCATTGTAGATGATTTTTCTAGCTATACATGAGTTTATTTTCTTGCACGCAAGAATGATGTATTATCAGAATTCGTCACCTTTTGCAAGAAAGTATAGAATGAAAAAGGTTTCATGATTATTCGCATTCGTAGTGATAATGGCGACAAATTTGAGAATACAGAATTCAAGCAATTTTGTGACACATACGGTTATCTGCATGAATTCTCTTACCCTAGGACTCCACAACAAAATGGAGTTGTGGAACGTAAGAACGGAACTCTATCTGAAATGGCTAGAGTAATATTAAACCAGTTTAGTCTACCTAGATACTTTTATGCTGAAGCTGTCAATACAGCGTGCTATATTCTCAATAGGGTTCTAATTCGACCTATATCGAAGAAGACTCTCTATGAACTATGGTTTGATAGAACCCCCAATGTTTTATATTTCAAGATTTTTGGTTGTAATTGCTTTTTTCTTAATACTAAAGACAATCTGAGTAAATTTGATAAAAAGGTCGATGAAGATATATTTTTAGGTTATGCAGCAAAGAGCAAAGGATATAGAGTCTTCAATAAAAGAACCATGATCATCGAAGAATCAATTAATGTCATGTTTGATGAGCTAAATCAACACTTAGACGATGACGACAATGAAGACGTAATCACACCAAGTACAGCTACTGTAAAACCTTCACACAAAGATGCAGAAGCTTCACACCAAGCACCAGCTGAGTCTTCAAGTAAAGTAGCAGGAACCAGCAATCCTGAGGCTATACCAAAAGCGATGAGATTCTTGGAAGATAATCCAAAGGACTTGGTAATTGGTGAGATTACCAAGGATGTAAGTACTCGTTCCTCTAATAAAGATATAGCTTCTTGTGTTGCTTTTGTATCGCAGTTTGAACCTAAAAATATTAAAGAAGCATGTAGTGATAATTTTTGGTTAGAATCTATGCAAAAGGAATTAAACCAATTCAAACGAAATTAAGTTTGGTAACTTGTTCCCAAGTCCATTGATCAAACGGTCATTGGCACCCGATGGTTATTCCGAAACAAACTGAACGAGAATAGTTTAGTGACTCGTAATAAGGTTCGACTCGTAGCTCAAGGATACAATCAAGAAGAAGGTATCGACTACGATAAGACTTATGCCCCAGTTGCGAGATTAGAATCCATTCGCATGTTATGTGCATTTACATGTTTTCATAATTTCAAGTTATTTCAAATGGATGTCAAAAGCGCATTTTTGAATGGTTTTATAAAAGAAGAAGTTTATGTAGCTCAACCTCCTAGTTTTACTGATTTCAAATATCCTGAATATGTTTTCAAGTTAAAGAAAGCCCTATACGGTTTAAAACAGGCCCCTCGTGCTTGGTACGATCGTTTAAGCTCTTTTCTACTCGATAACAATTTTTTAAAGGGAAAGGTTGACACTACATTATTTATAAAGTCTTTGAATAACAATATTCTTTTGATTCAAGTCTACGTAGATGATATTATTTTTGGATCTACTGATGAATCTCTTTGTCAAGAATTTTCAAAGTGTATGCAAAATAAGTTTGAGATGAGCATGATGGGAGAGCTGAAATTCTTTCTCGGACTGAAAATCAAACAAACCAACAATGGGACGTTCATAAATCAAGCAAAGTACACAAAGGATCTATTAAATAAGTTTGACCTGGAAGCAGTCAAGCCACTTAGCACTCCAATGGTGACTTCAACCAAGCTTGATATTGATGAACATGGCAAACCCGTCGACATACGTAAGTATCGAGGTATGATCGGTAGCTTACTGTATTAACTGCTAGTCGACCAGATATTATGTTTAGTATTTGCTTGTGTGTACGTTTTCAAGCTAATCCTAAGGAATCACATCTGTGCGCAGTTAAGCGTATCTTCTGATACCTTAAAGGCACTTCTTCTGCCGGCTTATGGTATCCCAAAACTACGTCATTTGACCTAACCGGTTATTCTGATACTGATTTTGCCGGATGCAAAGTAGATAGAAAAAGTACCAGTGGCACATGTCATTTCCTAGGAAAAGCTCTAGTCTCTTGGTTTAGCAAAAAGCAAAATTCTGTCGCATTATCAACAAGCTGTCGCAAGACGTTGTTGTGCACAAATTTTGTGGATGAAGCAAACTTTAGAAGACTATGGATTGTATTTTACACACATACCCATTTTCTGTGACAATACTAGTTCTATTAATTTGACTAAGAATCCAGTATGTCACTCTTGTACTAAACATATCGAGATTCGACATCACTTTCTTAGAGATCATCAACAAAATGGAGATATAGACCTTGTATACATAGACACACAAAATCAATTAGCTGACATTCTCACAAAACCTCTAGCGAAAGATCGTTTTAATTATTTACGTCGAGAATTAAGAATTTTAGATGTCAATAATATTAATTAATTTTGTTTTATTAATTATTTATTCAATACTCAAAAACTGTTTTCGAGACAAGCCTAAAAAGAGTCTGTCTGTCACCACGACTACGGTCGAAGCGAAACGGTATTTAAGAGTTCTTCGGTGAACCTCTGTTAGCTGGGACAGTACTCCTACAGCTAATCTGAGACAGATATTGAGTAAAGAATATTAATTTATAAAATAATATTAATAGTATTATTTGAAATTTAAAATTACTAAACTCTGAATTAAACATTTGAAATGAATTGATGAAAAAGATGTGGCCCCACAAAATTTTGTTTGTATATATATAGCCAGGCAACACTTAGCAAATTCGGCCCGAGTTCGGTCCGAATTCGGCCAGAGTTCTGCTGGGTATATATATATGTACCAGTCAGAACCCGAGGCCCCCTCTTCTTCATTTCCAAACCTCATCAAAACAGCAACAGTCGTGCCCCGAAAACCCTAGCTCTTCTCCACCTACCTTCTTCCAATCTATGTGGAGATCTTCGTCCAAAATTTGCATACGCACGGAGAATCTCGTCCTCTACAGCATACTTGATTCTCGGAAGGTATAATTCCTTCTCTCCTCCACTTTCAAATTATTAGGATTTCTATTTTTTTTTGGATAGAATGCCTAAGGGATTCAATCCATTCAAGGGGAAGAAGACCAATGCCAGTGAAGAGGCATTGTCTTCTGATCCGCATACGGATTCCCTCTTTTCTCCGGTCCAATCGGATGACGGTGCATCAGACGAGTTTTATTTCAAAACTCCCGACCAAGCCCTACTTTGTTATGCCGACTTTATTATGCGTGCTATTTGTACCGGATCTCCGATCAAAAGGACTATATTTCCTGACCATCGTTCTTACTTTGAGGCATTAGGGTTACATCACTTTGCAACTTTACAATTCCCTATAGCTACTAATGCCATTAAACTATTTTACTGTAATTTCGTGTTAGATACTTTTACCGCGAGAACTCGTGTCTACGGGATAGATATCGAGTTCAATGATGAATTGCTAGCGAAAATCCTTGGTCTACCAAACGAAGGTGCCCTGCTCGATGACATTACTGATTTCGATTTTCTCGAGGGTACGACTCTCGTTAGTTTCAAGAATGACCTTTGTGCGCCCGCACGTGCTCGTCCTGAAAAGTTCAAGGCCAATAACTTTAACTTGTTTAACTACGAATTACATCGCATCATCTATTCCACTCTACTTCTAAAATCTACTTCAAAAAATAATGTTACTGCACTTGAGCTTTCTGTTTTATATTACATTCTTAAGGGGATTCCTTTTTCTGCCCCTAAGACTATTATTCAGATGATGGGTAGATGTCACGGAAGAGACCGCAACCTCTCTTATACGATGATCCTCCCACACATCTTTCAGAGATTCGATATTGACTTATCCACTTGTGCTCTAGACCCTGAGCCCATGTTCCTCAAACTCTCTCGTCGCAGTATTGTCACTATTCCTCCACCTACTGCACATGCTCCTCCTGTACCTACTCCTACAGCACCTGGTCCTCCTCAGTCTTACCCTTTGACCTTTAAAGGTATTCACCAGCATCTATCAGATCTGTAGTCATTCTTCGTTGACACTTCCAGGGAACATGAGTTCCGTGACGTGACTCGGTTCCAGGCTATTGCCAACTCCTTCACCGATCTGAGATTTGCATAGACGGGTCACTCTGCTAGCTCTCTACTTTAAGACCCTTCTGTATCTGGCTACCACAGTGACGATAAGGCGGTCCACTCTCTGTTCCATCCAGGGAATGCATACGATTGGTATCGTACATCTGGTGCTACTTCGCATCCTTCTGGAGCTGGCACTTCTGGATCTGGTCCATCTAGACATGCTGGCACTGCAGCCGATGATGATGAGGATGAGGATGATGATTTCTGAGATGTTACTTTTTGCGACTATCTATTTTGTCTTATGTCTACTTGGAAATACTCTGACATTCCAAGATATTATCAGTACACTTTATTTTTGGATATGATTTGTGACTCTTCATAGACATGTTCTTATGCCTCAGTTTGGCATATATTTTACTTTAGTTTATTATTCAGCTTAGCATTTTATTTGTTTCAGCTTTATAGCATTATCTTTCTTTATGCTTCATATACACTGCCTATGACAAATACCATGCCTATGTTGTTTATACCTTATCTATTTATTTTATTTTTCTGTCAATGTTTATACCATGCCCGTGATGAATATTCTTATTATATTTTTATTGTGTTTCTTCACTGCTTGTTACTTATGCATTTATTGCGGGGGAGCTTTCTCTTTTGAAATTATTTTGCTAAGGGACAACGGGGAAGAAATAAGATCTAACATCTTCATGAATACAGGTTATGAACAATTTTTTTATTTATCTCTCGGTACTTTCAGTATACTTTTGAATTGATCAAAACCAAGATGTTATATCAGTCAAGGTTTGTCAATTACCAAAATGGGGAAGATTGTTGGCCCATTGGTCATGGTCAAACCTGATTTTAATAATTGATCAAAATCTGTCTCGATATAAATACGAGTCAATTCAGATGTTTACTTACGATGTTTTGGACACTCAGAATGTATTCTCTTCAAAGCAATATAATTTTTCATTTTATTGAGTCTAGGAATACATTGTACACCAAGTCGTACTGGCCAATAGGCTATCCGAAAACGTTTTTCAAAACTGACCTATCTCTTTAAAAATAACCTATATTTTTAAAAAACACCTATTTTACAAAAAGCTTTTGAAGAACTTTTCAAAAAGCCAAAATTTATTTTTTCACATAATCAACTGACCTAACCCTGACAGAACTCGGCCAGAGTTCGGCCAGAGTTCGGCCAAGTTGAACGTTATGTGAACGTTTGATTTTGAATTTGGTCTCCCTTCAGTTGCGGTTGGTTACAAAGAGTTTTGTCCGAATTCTGTCCGACATCTATCAGACTTCTGCCTTTGGAAAAACTATAAATAGAGAAGGATTTCGATCATTTCAAATCACCAATTCACTTTTAATCTCTTCTCTTCTAAAGCTTACATTCCTTCCAAAGAGTTCTAAAAAGCTTCCATTTTCAAATCCCAAGCTAGTTACAATCCTCTAGTCGATTTGTCAGTGCGGTGCGGTCTAGAAGTTTCAGAGCGATTGTAATCAGAGACTTGATTGAAGATTGACTCTTCACAATTGAAGTTGGTCGAGTTCTTCGTATCAAATCTCGCATCTGTAGAAGTTGCAAGGACTTCGTATAAAAACTTGCAAGATTTTTCAATAGTGGATTCAACTAGAAGCTAGAGTTCTTCCGACTGAACTAGTTCTCACAAGAGGAAAACTAGTATAAATCTCGGTGTTTGCATTTGCCTTCTGATCACTCTTTTATTACTGTCATTTATTTTGTGATTATTTTTATATCTGTGATCTAACTGCTAACAAGTTTTTAATTAGCAATATTCCGCTGCCTACTCTATTCAACCCCCTCTAGAGTATTCTGCTTTACGATTTCGTTCCTACATGTGTTTTTGTGACTTTCTCCAGTTATTCTAGCCAAGATCGTGGTCTTCTTTTTCTATCGAGGATGATTGCTCTTGGATCACCCTTTGCTACTTTTGACAAATTCTTTTATTTGTTATGTATTACTTCTTATTCAAAATAGTTGGTAGTCCGTCCAATGACTTGTACAAATAACAATTTAAAGTTAATTTTATGATATTATTATTCTTTTATTTTGTGGATGAGATTAGTTGTCATAGCTATACTATATTTTACAGCTTACGTATATTTATTGTAGGGCTGGCATGTCTACGTACCTAATCCAACGTATTTTGGGACTGGAGCGTTACAAGAATCCAAATAGCGCCATTCAAAGCTTTGTTTGGAAGGAAGTGACATTCTCCAGTGTACTGGAGTGATGTTGGTGAGCGAAAGATACTGGGACCGGAGTTAGTGGTTTGTACGGTGGAGAAGGTGAAACAAATTCAATGACATTTGTGAGCAGCTCAAGATCGACAGAAGTATAAGGCAGATAGTCATCGTCGACCATTGTAGTTCCAGCCAGGAGACCATGTATTTTTGAAAATTTCTCCTACCATAGGGACCATTAGATTTGGAGGGAGAGGGAAGCTTAATCCCAGGTACATTGGACTGTTCGACACGCTAGAGAGAGTTGGACAAGTCGCGTACAGACATGTGTTACCATAAACCTTGAAAGAAGTTCATGACATATTCTATGTATCTCAGCTGAGGAGATATGTGTTAGATCATAGTTACGTTGTGGACCATTCCGATATTACTGTGGGTCCGAGCCTTATAAAGAGTAGCCCGTGGAGATTATGGGCCATCGAGAGAAAGTCACCATTCTTTTAGTTTATGTCGCGTAGAGGCAACATGCACCAGGCGAGTCAACTTGGGAGCGCGAGGATACGAGTATGGAGCGTTTTCCTCATCTCTTTATGGGAATAGGTATGTTTTCCTTAACTAGTCATTATTGATTTCTTTATATAAGTGCTCTTAATTTCGAGGAAGAAATTTCCTAAGGTGGAGAGGTTCTAAGACCTTTAAAAAATTTTGCCGTATTTTATATTTTTATTTGAGTTATACTTGGTTATTATATATTTTTTCACTTTTATTCATGACCATAAAAAATAATCTTCCATAGCTTTGATTTTTGGAGCACAAGAAATGCCAAACTCTAGAAACTTCCTTCATGAGTTTTAACCTAGATAAGTTTATCTTCGAATTGATATATCATGTCCCACTCAAATATGTCTTCTTGCATTCTATTTGCTTCGCACAACTTCGGGGTCAATTTAGGCCAAGAAGTTATCTACCGTGAGATTTATCATAACTTCCAACTTAAATTCGGGACTCGACATCGATCCAACCTAAACGAAACAATATATGATTTCGACTATTTTTTAGCCTACTACACATATACCTAGGGTGTCCCACTCAATCGAGGCCCTATGTGCCATTTAAATTCAAATGGCACATAAGATTGCTTATGTGACTTTTAGAACCTATTTATAATTCGGGTAACTTTTATCGAGCCTAAACTTTTCCAACAAGTTGTATGGGACTTGGTAGTGTCATCCCCATGTAGAGGGGCCATCCTAGATAATTATTTCAAATTTATGGAGTATTTATTTGGGTTAAACTCTAACAAGGAAACTTTACAAATCTAGGTTCCTATATTTGGAAGCTTGCATATTCATGTGCCAATCCCTTTTGTATTTTGGACTCCAATCATCAAAACTCACCGAAACCGATATTAAAACAGCCCTACCTGAACCCCCCTACCCATCTACCTATATAAACTACCTAAACCTACCCGAAAACCGATCCTACAAACCCTAAAACCGCACGCCTACTGCCAACCGGCTGTCGCAGGTATGCCATCTTGCAAAAGTGTTTTCTCCACTTATAGAGGTTAAAACTTCATTAAACTAAAAATAATAGATTCCTATATATGTCTACCACCTTCCTATAAAATTTCATGTTGAATTTTTTTTTATATTTTTCGGGGCACACGTTTTACCAAAGTATGTCCAGAATTGATGATGTTTCATATACGAAGGTTTTAATCTAGTTAGAATAACTTCTACCATTGAAGTCATCTATGAAAACGACCGTAATTCGATTATATACATTCCTCTTCAATTACATTTTCATAATTTTTATGTTTTGATGCTTGAATCATCACATCTTTGAAGAATAAATTCTGTCGTAAAACAAACCATCGAAATTACCATATTGTGAGTCCCAAAATGTTGTGTGTGCATCCAAGCTCAATACTATTGATTCTCAACTTATGATCATAAATATTTGATAATTTAAATAATTATTTATCATTTATTTTAGAATATTAAAGTTATTTAATTTATGGTTAACAAGGTTCCAATAACGTTGATTTATCAATATTGATAATAGATTGATCATGATATGGTTTCTAAATGGTTTTATGCAATCATAATTATATAATTTTTTATTTCCAGAATATTAAAGATTTATTTTAGAATAAATACTGAATATTTTCTATTAACATTTTGTGGAATTTTGTTAGTCCTAAGAAGAAATATTATGACTAGTTATATTACTAATATATAGTTAGATAACTATATTACTATATACATATAATATATATTTTTATATACATATAATATTACATATATATATATATATATATATATATATATATATATATATATATATATATATTTTTATATATATATATATATATATATATATATATATATATATATATATATATTAATAACCACACTAACATTATTACTATCATATATATATATATATATATATATATATATATATATATATATATATATATATATATATATATATATATATATATATATATATATATATATATATATGATAGTAATAATGTTAGTGTGGTTATTAATATATATATATATATATATATATATATATATATATAAATAAAAAAAATATATATATATATATATATATATATAATGTTAGTGTGGTTATTAATATTAGTTATATATTTATAGGAGTTCGTGAGACCGTGACTGCATAGTTGAAGCCGTATCGATACTTTATTCCTTTACTGCAAATCCAAGCAAGATATCTTGCTATCTTTTTTGTGTTATTTAAATACATGGTTGTTGTTGTGCATAGGAATAGATGTGTTAGTGGTGTGCGTCCAAGTGTGACTTGGGTGCTATCAATCGTGTCATCAATATGATAGTGCATGTGTGACTTAGAGGTTAGAAGACTCTCCCGATTAGAAATAAAGTTATTTCCTATGACTTCTACGAGTGGACACATCTCATGAGACGGCGTCTTGAGTGAGTTACATTGTGTTGGCACGAGCCTACATATTTGGCTAGCTACAATACGGGTGGGTCCTGTGACGGTTCATATATTGATTAGAGTGAGTATAGATAGAGACTTGCATAGTGATGTCGAATGCCAGTGTCATGGATGTGATTCGACAGGACATAGGAGGATAAGACTATTAGTAGGCATATGGGACAGACACTTACATATCAGCCTCAGTGTGCCATGTTATAGGCTATACTAGTGGATATATCTGACAGCGGCCATGGACTAGTATCCGGTACGGTCGAAAAAGTATGTTAGTATATATTTTAGCATTAGTTGACGCTAATGCTACTGCTTTTCCTATCCATGTGGCCCAAAGTCGTCTTCGACATGCACACACATAGATGGATAGTTTACCCAGTTTATTTCTTGTATTTATTTTAGTTCTTATTATAGCTTGTTATTTTATATCTTGTTACGTCCCTCTGAGGACATGGTTCTTTTCTAGATCTAGACGAGTACCTATATCCTACAGTCTTGTAGGATCGTTGAGCGCCTCTAGAGAGGGGGTGAATAGAGTGTGTGCATGTGCAGCAGAAATAATTACCATTTAAAAATTAATAAAGCAGTTATATATTATGGCAGATAAAAGAGGTAAATAAAATGCGGTAAAGTAAGAGTCAAGAATTCAAACTTAGTAACACAGCGATATATACTGGTTTTCCTCTAAGATGACTTATCCAGTCGCGAGTACACTTGCTCGCTGTTAATCCACTATGGCACAAGCTTTAACTGAGCGCTTGCAACTCTTACAACACCGTGTTTGCGACAAGTGCACGACCGACTTCACAACACTATGCTTGGCGATGAGCGCATGACCGACTCCAGAAGACAATTGGAAAACTAGAACATTTTCTGAATACAGCCTCCATTACAACTCTTCAACACCAAACTCTATATTAAACAAAAACTGTACTGGCTTGGCTAAGAGTCGTAAAGGCTTAGATATGAAAGTAAAAAGCTCAGAACACTTAAGATAGAGAAGAGAAGAGATAAAATTGGATGATTGAAATGAATGGTAATCTCATCTTTACTTATAGTATTTTTGAGGGACCGAACTCGAGCAGAGTTCGGGCAGAGTTCGGATGTTAGGATTTCGCATACAAACGTTGGATGCAGATATGGTGGGAACTAAAATTCAAATAACCTAGACCGAACTCGGGCCGAACTCGGACCGAACTCGGTCAGAGTTCTGTCAGAGTTTTGCTGGGTCAGAACAATAAGGAATGGACCAAATTTGCATAGGTTTTGGGCTTTTGGAATTGTAGATTTTTGGGATAAGTAGGTAGGCTTATTTTTGTTTGTGGACTGTGAATAACCTAAGCCAGTACCGATCCGATCAATCTCACATTTTTCCTATACTCAATAAAAGAAAAAATACAGAATAAATATGAAAACTATTAGCCCATTTGATGACGCCTTTTCTTGACATTGAAGAAGCATTTCAGTGAAACCCCCGATGCGAGGCCCCGAATAGGTCGTTAGACGGTTCAGAGAAATCTTCTTGCATTGTTCCATCTTTGGCCCATCAATAATTCTTTGTTGTATATGTCCTGGTTTGATCATGCTTATTGTTTGTCTGCAAGTACATGTTAGACGAACAAAACAATATGATGCAGTATGATACAAGCATAGCAATATGATATAGACCATTTAGGACAATGTTAAGTTTATAGGATAATGGTAAGTTTAAGTAGCAACAAGATAGTGATTACATAAATATTAGTGACATCACTAGTTAAACTTAATTGATTAGCCATATTCAAAAATATGATGTAATCATTGGACAAACAATCATTCCCTTTTTGATTATGGCAAATCGGTTAAGTTTAAGATAGGTACAATAGATGCATATATCACTAATAAACACATATTACTAATAAACACATATTATTAAAATAATCTTTGCTAACTTAAACTTATTTTTCCTCCTTTGACATGATCAAAAAAATAAGCTCCCCCGTAATAAGCTATAAAATGAAATCAATCATCAAAGAAGAAAGGCAGAAATAATCATGAACAACGATTAGGGTAAAAGAAATTGGAAACAAACCATTCAAAACAAAGTCTAAGAAAGATATAACTATAGTTTTGAAGGAAACCAATATAGTAGAAATCAATCATGGGTCAACTAATCCATGAGAAAAAATTCACAGATCTAGTATAACAATATAAAATACCAATATAGAATATTTAGAAGATATAATAAGATTTTTAACAGTGATAAAAATATGATTCACATTTTGCCCATACAAAATAGTGAATCACTTCTATAAAGAATATAATCATTGAAAAGAATCAAAGCAGATATACTAGAATCTATACAAATCATATCAAAGTTCATGCATTTGACTTAATAACATTAACATAATATGAATATTCATTAGATAAATAAAAAGGTAATAGACAAAATACTTGAGAAGGAGAAATTCAGTCGAATTGAATGCTCCCCACAAAGTATGATCAGTCTAAATTAGATAACCATGAACTTTGAGATAAAATCTCAATAAAAAATGCCAAATCAGTTTAAACTAAAAGGATTATCAATAAATTAAATTAATTTGGCAGGAAACTTTTAGAAACTCAAAATGAGAGAATTAAAATAAATATTAAAATCATATATTCTCTCATAAACTCAATACAAATCCAAATATCATGACCCTCAACAGATATTAAATAAGAAGAATATATGTCCATGATGAACTAGGTATACCACATATTAAGGACATAAAATAATGAAACAATTAATTTGCTCTCCTTAAAATATGCGTATATAGTTCAAAAATAATTTATGCATAAAATAGATAAATAAAAATAACAAATCTAAAGGATATATAAGTATGCATCTTTCTTTTCTTTGATTAAATGCAATAAAGTTCCAAAAACAATATCATTTTTGGGCGAATAAGGAAATATCCAATGAATAATGCTTAAAGATGAACAAACAATATATCTCCAATATATATATATAAAAGAAATATGCAAGACATTAAAAGATTTTGAAAACTGTCTTTAATAATAACATTTGAGTACCGAACAGATTCAATAAATCAAAAGAAATCAAAAAAACTTTTCAAAAATATGGAATTTATTACGAAAAAACTGTCTTAATAAATATTCGAATGCGTTCATTTAGTCCTTAACTGAAAGCTGGCGATTAGAATCACGAAAAACAATTTCAATAAAAGAATCCATAAATCATAAATAAATCCATTTTGAAGCATAACTAGATAAATATCAAAAGAAAGTGTATTCTAGATATGGTATATCAAGGGATAATTAACTTGAAACAATTAATTGCTCCACCTTTACATGGCTATATCCAAAAAATAATATATTGACAAAAAATAAAAAACTCAGAGACATATTTCAAGAAGTAGAAAAACTAATTCAAAATATTTGGTCTTTTTATCAAAGTTCATTTCTTCCCTTTTAAAGCCTTAGCACGGTGTCCATCAATAACGTAGGGTTAAAGAGAAGAACACTTTGAGAAGAGAAATTCATATGCTTGACTTCACGTCGCAAAGAATTACTTCTATAGGCAGTTTAGTAACTTAAATAAGAAGAGAATAATAAAGCTTAAAATCATGAATTATACGCAAGCTAAAGACGAAATCACAAAAGCATATATTCAATGAGTATTCACAAGATCATCAAGTCTGAATATCGAAAAGTGTGACAGAAAAAGAATATATCAAAGATGACAACATTAACCTATAAGATCAATATTTGTTACATTTTATAAAATTAAATTATTAAAAAATATTCCATCAAATCTGAAATCCAAATCTATCAGATAACATTGCAACTAGATCTCAATAAATCTTTTTATAAAGCATTGATCAATCTGGTTAGCTGTAGAGGTACTGTCTCAGCTAATGGAGGTTCACCGGAGAACGCTTAAGTACCGCTTCGCTTCGACCATAGTCGTGGTGATAGACAGACCCTTTGTAGTTTGTACCCAAACAAATCTCTTCTTTAATACCCGAGATTTAAGAAAAATTAGTGCAATATGAAATAAATTATATTCTATGAACTTAAAAACTTAGAATAATGTAGCATATAGCATAAGAAGTATCAATTACATTAACCCATATGTGCTACAAAATTATTGGGTAACAATAAAATATAAATATTGTAAATCAAAATGTAGGACCTAAATACGTTGATGTATTTTGGAACCTAGGAGACTGGTTCAGTACCTTGGATCCGAACTAGATAATAGTTGCATTAGACCTTAATAAATCGTAAGTCTATAGTATTGATCACTTCGGGTTAGCTGTAGGGGCCGATTTCCAGCTAGCGGTAGTCCGAAGACTAGTACACCGTATCGCTTCAGGTTATTTATACCTGATGACAGAAGGACCTTTCGACTTGTTCCTAAATGATCTCTACTCTTAAGAACTTAGATTCAAAGGATAATGCAGTATCATCGACACACATCGAACCAGAATCCCTAAATATAAAAGAAGTAAATACCCAATAATGGTTTATCAAGATCAAGATATTAAAAATCATGTATCCAAAATGTCAACCAAAAGCCAAGAAAAAGAGGCTTGAGGAAGAATCTAATAAAGATAAGAACATACATTTGTTCAAAAAAAATTCAAGCTTAAGTATGAGATAAGCACAAGTTTAAAAACTCTTTTTAAATAATATAGAACTTGAACTTACTCTATATCCCCCCATAAATAATTTATACAAAAATATCAAAAACAAGAGCAATATAAAATGAAAATGAATTGTATCCTTAATAAGCAAAAAAAAATCACAAGATCAAAATATGCATAATAAACTTTATCAGACAAAGATGTAATGATTCATAAGAAATTAATCAAAAAAATATGAGAATCAATAGTGAATATATTATGCAAGCACAAGGTTAAAGTAAATTATATGTATATAATTTCAAACAGGAGACTTGTTCTAAACATACACTCACAAATACGATCAAAGTAAATATGACATGTTAAAGACAAATCGATAAGAAGTGACCATTAAAAA
>JANAVB010025196.1:31349138-31412830 GCA_029216955.1 Iris pallida | reverse complement strand
TTTACACTTAGGTCCCTAGAATTTAGGTTATTGCATAATAGGTCCCCGCAGTAGTATATGCAAATAATCATTTGCATTTATTAGTTTAAAACAATAACAAATTACAAACTGATATAAATAATTTGAATATTACAAACAGTATTAAAACAATTCTAATAATTGCAAATTGATATTAAAAACATTTTAGAAAATTACAAATCAATATTTTTTGCATTTTAAAACTCATTTAAATCTAGAAAATCCTAAAAATTCCTATAATTATGAAGGCTAAAATTAACATTAAAAATTAATTAACCCAATTTACTAAAATTGAAAAACAGGGGCTGACAATAAGATTCTTGATATTGTAAATTCTTTGTCTTCACTAGGCAAGGATACATAACCATGAGAAGATTCGCAAACTTCTATGAGCTCTTACAAAGACTGGATTCCAAAGGCTACAGCAATCATTGAAGGGAACGACCTCTCAACAATGTCTCTGGAAACACTCATGGGTAAGCTACTCACTCACAGTTAGAACTTCAAGCTTTGAAGATGCTACACCAAAGGAGAAATCAGAGAAGTCGATCGCTCTCAGGCTCACATAGAAGAACTGTCGAAGATGACTCTGACGTGACTCCGACCTGAAGATCAAGCTCTTCTAGTAAGAAAATTAAAAAGTTTATGCAATTTACAGGAGAACAAAAGACAGCAACAACAACAACAACGGAAAGATCCTATTTGTTACTGATGCAAGAAGAAAGGACACATGAGAATGATTGTCCAACAACCTCATCATCAAAGAAAAGCAGCAAATATGACAAGGCTACCTGAAGAAATCTACATCAAGAATATGCCAACACAAGCATATGGCATGAAAGTGAAGCCAGCGACTCAGAAGACGAATAATCAGATGACGCTGCAATGTATGCTTGATGGCTTGTGATTAGGTAATCACTAATCCTATTTGATCCTTATGATGATTTTACCTTTGAGCACTAGGAGTCTTTCAGTGACCTGTTAAATGATTACAGAAAACTGCATAGTAAATATAAACCTCTAAGAAGGTACTCAAGAGTACGAAGGTGAAATAGAAAGACTTACCGACCAACTAGATCAGTTAGAAATAATGACTCTTCAAATGAGTCTGGTGAGCTTTCTTCTATTAAGTTGTTGTTACACGAGACTGTTAAGCAATTCGAAGAAAAAGGCCAAACTATTATCCAGTTAAAGGAAGACCTATCTAAGAAGAGAAGAGTCTCAAAGTATGCACAAGTCAGATTAGAATCACTTACATCTGACTATACTAGATTATATGACATTTCTAAAATATTGGAAATTAGTTTAGGAAAACGGCCTGAAGTTGCTGCTTCCTATCTAACACGTGTCAATTACCGAATCATCGGAACATGCCCAACACTGTCAGACCAACATACCAAACTATGCCCAAAGACTAATAGGCATGCATTCTTCTATAAGAAAACCAAAACTACCAATCATGCACCTGACACAACTTTCAACACTCAACATGCAACATGTCATTATTGTGGCCTCATTGGTCATATATCTTCTGCATGTAGAATCAGAAAAATTAGTAATTTAAATATTCATGCTACCAAAAACTAACCAGTCAGGGCCCTACAAGAAATAGGTACAAGAGTTTTATCTGCAAATTGTTTGTAGTGGAACGTCCGTCACATGCTAGGAGCAAATGGATCTTCGACAGCGGTTGCTCACGGCACATGACCGGTGATGCTTCATTATTCGCAAACTGTCGAAGAAAATAAAGAAGGATACGTCTCCTTCCGTAAAAATTTAAGAGGGTACATAATCGGTATCGATGACATTAGTAAGGATCCCTATCCTGTGATTAAATATGTCTGTCTAGTTACCGAGTTAAAACATAATCTGCTCAGCATAAGCCAGTTAGCTGATCAGGTTATGGTATTAACTTCGTCAAAGACAAATGTACTATAGTTGATAGTTCAACTGGTAGTACTATCTTTGAAGGTATCAAGAAACAACATATATGTTTTCTATTATTGGAAGATGCTAACAAAGCAGGTAGATGTTTGATGGCCAAAGCATTGAGAGTTAACTATGGCATATGAGACTCGGTCATGCAAACATGGATACAATTTCTAGACTATCTACAAAGAAGTTGGTACGCAGCTTACCGAACATATCTTTCAAGAAGAATACGGTATGTAGTGAATGTGAAAAGAACAAAGCTACTCCATCCGCATTTAAATCTAAGAACGTTGTAAGTACCACTAGACCTCTACAACTGTTGCATATGGACTTATTTGGACCAAGTAGAATTGCTAGCCTAGGTGGTAAGTTATATACATGCATTGTAGATGATTTTTCTAGCTATACATGAGTTTTTTTCTTGCACGCAAGAATGATGTATTATCAGAATTCGTCACCTTTTGCAAGAAAGTATAGAATGAAAAGGTTTCATGATTATTCGCATTCGTAGTGATAATGGCGACAAATTTGAGAATACAGAATTCAAGCAATTTTGTGACACATACGGTTATCTGCATGAATTCTCTTACCCTAGGACTCCACAACAAAATGGAGTTGTGGAACGTAAGAACGGAACTCTATCTGAAATGGCTAGAGTAATATTAAACCAGTTTAGTCTACCTAGATACTTTTATGCTGAAGCTGTCAATACAGCGTGCATATTCTCAATAGGGTTCTAATTCGACCTATATCGAAGAAGACTCTCTATGAACTATGGTTTGATAGAACCCCCAATGTTTTATATTTCAAGATTTTTGGTTGTAATTGCTTTTTTCTTAATACTAAAGACAATCTGAGTAAATTTGATAAAAAGGTCGATGAGATATATTTTAGGTTATGCAGCAAAGAGCAAAGGATATAGAGTCTTCAATAAAAGAACCATGATCATCGAAGAATCAATTAATGTCATGTTTGATGAGCTAAATCAACACTTAGACGATGACGACAATGAGACGTAATCACACCAAGTACAGCTACTGTAAAACCTTCACACAAATGCAGAAGCTTCACACCAAGCACCAGCTGAGTCTTCAAGTAAAGTAGCAGGAACCAGCAATCCTGAGGCTATACCAAAAGCGATGAGATTCTTGGAAGATAATCCAAAGGACTTGGTAATTGGTGAGATTACCAAGGATGTAAGTACTCGTTCCTCTAATAAAGATATAGCTTCTTGTGTTGCTTTTGTATCGCAGTTTGAACCTAAAAATATTAAAGAAGCATGTAGTGATAATTTTTGGTTAGAATCTATGCAAAAGGAATTAAACCAATTCAAACGAAATTAAGTTTGGTAACTTGTTCCCAAGTCCATTGATCAAACGGTCATTGGCACCCGATGGTTATTCCGAAACAAACTGAACGAGAATAGTTTAGTGACTCGTAATAAGGTTCGACTCGTAGCTCAAGGATACAATCAAGAAGAAGTATCGACTACGATAAGACTTATGCCCCAGTTGCGAGATTAGAATCCATTCGCATGTTATGTGCATTTACATGTTTTCATAATTTCAAGTTATTTCAAATGGATGTCAAAGCGCATTTTTGAATGGTTTTATAAAAGAAGAAGTTTATGTAGCTCAACCTCCTAGTTTTACTGATTTCAAATATCCTGAATATTTTTCAAGTTAAAGAAAGCCCTATACGGTTTAAAACAGGCCCCTCGTGCTTGGTACGATCGTTTAAGCTCTTTCTACTCGATAACATTTTTTAAAGGGAAAGGTTGACACTACATTATTTATAAAGTCTTTGAATAACAATATTCTTTTGATTCAAGTCTACGTAGATGATATTATTTTTGGATCTACTGATGAATCTCTTTGTCAAGAATTTTCAAAGTGTATGCAAAATAAGTTTGAGATGAGCATGATGGGAGAGCTGAAATTCTTTCTCGGACTGAAAATCAAACAAACCAACAATGGGACGTTCATAAATCAAGCAAAGTACACAAAGGATCTATTAAATAAGTTTGACCTGGAACAGTCAAGCCACTTAGCACTCCAATGGTGACTTCAACCAAGCTTGATATTGATGAACATGGCAAACCCGTCGACATACGTAAGTATCGAGGTATGATCGGTAGCTTACTGTATTAACTGCTAGTCGACCAGATATTATGTTTAGTATTTGCTTGTGTGTACGTTTTCAAGCTAATCCTAAGGAATCACATCTGTGCGCAGTTAAGCGTATCTTCTGATACCTTAAAGGCACTTCTTCTGCCGGCTTATGGTATCCCAAAACTACGTCATTTGACCTAACCGGTTATTCTGATACTGATTTTGCCGGATGCAAAGTAGATAGAAAAGTACCAGTGGCACATGTCATTTCCTAGGAAAAGCTCTAGTCTCTTGGTTTAGCAAAAAGCAAAATTCTGTCGCATTATCAACAAGCTGTCGCAAGACGTTGTTGTGCACAAATTTTGTGGATGAAGCAAACTTTAGAAGACTATGGATTGTATTTTACACATACCCATTTTCTGTGACAATACTAGTTCTATTAATTTGACTAAGAATCCAGTATGTCACTCTTGTACTAAACATATCGAGATTCGACATCACTTTCTTAGAGATCATCAACAAAATGGAGATATAGACCTTGTATACATAGACACACAAAATCAATTAGCTGACATTCTCACAAAACCTCTAGCGAAAGATCGTTTTAATTATTTACGTCGAGAATTAAGAATTTTAGATGTCAATAATATTAATTAATTTTGTTTTATTAATTATTTATTCAATACTCAAAAACTGTTTTCGAGACAAGCCTAAAAAGAGTCTGTCTGTCACCACGACTACGGTCGAAGCGAAACGGTATTTAAGAGTTCTTCGGTGAACCTCTGTTAGCTGGGACAGTACTCCTACAGCTAATCTGAGACAGATATTGAGTAAAGAATATTAATTTATAAAATAATATTAATAGTATTATTTGAAATTTAAAATTACTAAACTCTGAATTAAACATTTGAAATGAATTGATGAAAAAGATGTGGCCCCCAAAATTTTGTTTGTATATATATAGCCAGGCAACACTTAGCAAATTCGGCCCGAGTTCGGTCCGAATTCGGCCAGAGTTCTGCTGGGTATATATATGTACCAGTCAGAACCCGAGGCCCCCTCTTCTTCATTTCCAAACCTCATCAAAACAGCAACAGTCGTGCCCCGAAAACCCTAGCTCTTCTCCACCTACCTTCTTCCAATCTATGTGGAGATCTTCGTCCAAAATTTGCATACGCACGGAGAATCTCGTCCTCTACAGCATACTTGATTCTCGGAAGGTATAATTCCTTCTCTCCTCCACTTTCAAATTATTAGGATTTCTATTTTTTTTTGGATAGAATGCCTAAGGGATTCAATCCATTCAAGGGGAAGAGACCAATGCCAGTGAAGAGGCGTCTTCTGATCCGCATACGGATTCCCTCTTTTCTCCGGTCCAATCGGATGACGGTGCATCAGACGAGTTTTATTTCAAAACTCCCGACCAAGCCCTACTTTGTTATGCCGACTTTATTATGCGTGCTATTTGTACCGGATCTCCGATCAAAAGGACTATATTTCCTGACCATCGTTCTTACTTTGAGGCATTAGGGTTACATCACTTTGCAACTTTACAATTCCCTATAGCTACTAATGCCATTAAACTATTTTACTGTAATTTCGTGTTAGATACTTTTACCGCGAGAACTCGTGTCTACGGGATAGATATCGAGTTCAATGATGAATTGCTAGCGAAAATCCTTGGTCTACCAAACGAAGGTGCCCTGCTCGATGACATTACTGATTTCGATTTTCTCGAGGGTACGACTCTCGTTAGTTTCAAGAATGACCTTTGTGCGCCCGCACGTGCTCGTCCTGAAAAGTTCAAGGCCAATAACTTTAACTTGTTTAACTACGAATTACATCGCATCATCTATTCCACTCTACTTCTAAATCTACTTCAAAAAATAATGTTACTGCACTTGAGCTTTCTGTTTTATATTACATTCTTAAGGGGATTCCTTTTTCTGCCCCTAAGACTATTATTCAGATGATGGGTAGATGTCACGGAAGAGACCGCAACCTCTCTTATACGATGATCCTCCCACACATCTTTCAGAGATTCGATATTGACTTATCCACTTGTGCTCTAGACCCTGAGCCCATGTTCCTCAAACTCTCTCGTCGCAGTATTGTCACTATTCCTCCACCTACTGCACATGCTCCTCCTGTACCTACTCCTACAGCACCTGGTCCTCCTCAGTCTTACCCTTTGACCTTTAAAGGTATTCACCAGCATCTATCAGATCTGTAGTCATTCTTCGTTGACACTTCCAGGGAACATGAGTTCCGTGACGTGACTCGGTTCCAGGCTATTGCCAACTCCTTCACCGATCTGAGATTTGCATAGACGGGTCACTCTGCTAGCTCTCTACTTTAAGACCCTTCTGTATCTGGCTACCACAGTGACGATAAGGCGGTCCACTCTCTGTTCCATCCAGGGAATGCATACGATTGGTATCGTACATCTGGTGCTACTTCGCATCCTTCTGGAGCTGGCACTTCTGGATCTGGTCCATCTAGACATGCTGGCACTGCAGCCGATGATGATGAGGATGATGATGATTTCTGAGATGTTACTTTTTGCGACTATCTATTTGTCTTATGTCTACTTGGAAATACTCTGACATTCCAAGATATTATCAGTACACTTTATTTTTGGATATGATTTGTGACTCTTCATAGACATGTTCTTATGCCTCAGTTTGGCATATATTTTACTTTAGTTTATTATTCAGCTTAGCATTTTATTTGTTTCAGCTTTATAGCATTATCTTTCTTTATGCTTCATATACACTGCCTATGACAAATACCATGCCTATGTTGTTTATACCTTATCTATTTATTTTATTTTCTGTCAATGTTTATACCATGCCCGTGATGAATATTTTATTATATTTTTTATTGTGTTTCTTCACTGCTTGTTACTTATGCATTTATTGCGGGGGAGCTTTCTCTTTTGAAATTATTTTGCTAAGGGACAACGGGGAAGAAATAAGATCTAACATCTTCATGAATACAGGTTATGAACAATTTTTTTATTTCTCTCGGTACTTTCAGTATACTTTTGAATTGATCAAAACCAAGATGTTATATCAGTCAAGGTTTGTCAATTACCAAAATGGGGAAGATTGTTGGCCCATTGGTCATGGTCAAACCTGATTTTAATAATTGATCAAAATCTGTCTCGATATAAATACGAGTCAATTCAGATGTTTACTTACGATGTTTTGGACACTCAGAATGTATTCTCTTCAAAGCAATATAATTTTTCATTTTATTGAGTCTAGGAATACATTGTACACCAAGTCGTACTGGCCAATAGGCTATCCGAAAACGTTTTTCAAAACTGACCTATCTCTTTAAAAATAACCTATATTTTTAAAAAACACCTATTTTACAAAAAGCTTTTGAAGAACTTTTCAAAAAGCCAAAATTTATTTTTTCACATAATCAACTGACCTAACCCTGACAGAACTCGGCCAGAGTTCGGCCAGAGTTCGGCCAAGTTGAACGTTATGTGAACGTTTGATTTTGAATTTGGTCTCCCTTCAGTTGCGGTTGGTTACAAAGAGTTTTGTCCGAATTCTGTCCGACATCTATCAGACTTCTGCCTTTGGAAAAACTATAAATAGAGAAGGATTTCGATCATTTCAAATCACCAATTCACTTTTAATCTCTTCTCTTCTAAAGCTTACATTCCTTCCAAAGAGTTCTAAAAAGCTTCCATTTTCAAATCCCAAGCTAGTTACAATCCTCTAGTCGATTTGTCAGTGCGGTGCGGTCTAGAAGTTTCAGAGCGATTGTAATCAGAGACTTGATTGAAGATTGACTCTTCACAATTGAAGTTGGTCGAGTTCTTCGTATCAAATCTCGCATCTGTAGAAGTTGCAAGGACTTCGTATAAAAACTTGCAAGATTTTTCAATAGTGGATTCAACTAGAAGCTAGAGTTCTTCCGACTGAACTAGTTCTCACAAGAGGAAAACTAGTATAAATCTCGGTGTTTGCATTTGCCTTCTGATCACTCTTTTATTACTGTCATTTATTTTGTGATTATTTTTATATCTGTGATCTAACTGCTAACAAGTTTTTAATTAGCAATATTCCGCTGCCTACTCTATTCAACCCCCTCTAGAGTATTCTGCTTTACGATTTCGTTCCTACATGTGTTTTTGTGACTTTCTCCAGTTATTCTAGCCAAGATCGTGGTCTTCTTTTTCTATCGAGGATGATTGCTCTTGGATCACCCTTTGCTACTTTTGACAAATTCTTTTATTTTTATGTATTACTTCTTATTCAAAATAGTTGGTAGTCCGTCCAATGACTTGTACAAATAACAATTTAAAGTTAATTTTATATTATTATTCTTTTATTTTGTGGATGAGATTAGTTGTCATAGCTATACTATATTTTACAGCTTACGTATATTTATTGTAGGGCTGGCATGTCTACGTACCTAATCCAACGTATTTTGGGACTGGAGCGTTACAAGAATCCAAATAGCGCCATTCAAAGCTTTGTTTGGAAGGAAGTGACATTCTCCAGTGTACTGGAGTGATGTTGGTGAGCGAAAGATACTGGGACCGGAGTTAGTGGTTTGTACGGTGGAGAAGGTGAAACAAATTCATGACATTTGTGAGCAGCTCAAGATCGACAGAAGTATAAGGCAGATAGTCATCGTCGACCATTGTAGTTCCACCAGCCAGACCATGTATTTTTGAAAATTTCTCCTACCATAGGGACCATTAGATTTGGAGGGAGAGGGAAGCTTAATCCCAGGTACATTGGACTGTTCGACACGCTAGAGAGAGTTGGACAAGTCGCGTACAGACATGTGTTACCATAAACCTTGAAAGAAGTTCATGACATATTCTATGTATCTCAGCTGAGGAGATATGTGTTAGATCATAGTTACGTTGTGGACCATTCCGATATTACTGTGGGTCCGAGCCTTATAAAGAGTAGCCCGTGGAGATTATGGGCCATCGAGAGAAAGTCACCATTCTTTTAGTTTATGTCGCGTAGAGGCAACATGCACCAGGCGAGTCAACTTGGGAGCGCGAGGATACGAGTATGGAGCGTTTTCCTCATCTCTTTATGGGAATAGGTATGTTTTCCTTAACTAGTCATTATTGATTTCTTTATATAAGTGCTCTTAATTTCGAGGAAAATTTTCCTAAGGTGGAGAGGTTCTAAGACCTTTAAAAATTTGCCGTATTTTATATTTTTTATTTGAGTTATACTTGGTTATTATATATTTTTTCACTTTTATTCATGACCATAAAAATAATCTTCCATAGCTTTGATTTTTGGAGCACAAGAAATGCCAAACTCTAGAAACTTCCTTCATGAGTTTTAACCTAGATAGTTTATCTTCGAATTGATATATCATGTCCCACTCAAATATGTCTTCTTGCATTCTATTTGCTTCGCACAACTTCGGGTCAATTTAGGCCAAGAAGTTATCTACCGTGAGATTTATCATAACTTCCAACTTAAATTCGGGACTCGACATCGATCCAACCTAAACGAAACAATATATGATTTCGACTATTTTTTAGCCTACTACACATATACCTAGGGTGTCCCACTCAATCGAGGCCCTATGTGCCATTTAAATTCAAATGGCACATAAGATTGCTTATGTGACTTTTAGAACCTATTTATAATTCGGGTAACTTTTATCGAGCCTAAACTTTTCCAACAAGTTGTATGGGACTTGGTAGTGTCATCCCCATGTAGAGGGGCCATCCTAGATAATTATTTCAAATTTATGGAGTATTTATTTGGGTTAAACTCTAACAAGGAAACTTTACAAATCTAGGTTCCTATATTTGGAAGCTTGCATATTCATGTGCCAATCCCTTTTGTATTTTGGACTCCAATCATCAAAACTCACCGAAACCGATATTAAAACAGCCCTACCTGAACCCCCCTACCCATCTACCTATATAAACTACCTAAACCTACCCGAAAACCGATCCTACAAACCCTAAAACCGCACGCCTACTGCCAACCGGCTGTCGCAGGTATGCCATCTTGCAAAAGTGTTTTCTCCACTTATAGAGGTTAAAACTTCATTAAACTAAAAATAATAGATTCCTATATATGTCTACCACCTTCCTATAAAATTTCATGTTGAATTTTTTTTATATTTTTCGGGGCACACGTTTTACCAAAGTATGTCCAGAATTGATGATGTTTCATATACGAAGGTTTTAATCTAGTTAGAATAACTTCTACCATTGAAGTCATCTATGAAAACGACCGTAATTCGATTATATACATTCCTCTTCAATTACATTTTCATAATTTTTATGTTTTGATGCTTGAATCATCACATCTTTGAAGAATAAATTCTGTCGTAAACAAAACCATCGAAATTACCATATTGTGAGTCCCAAAATGTTGTGTGCATCCAAGCTCAATACTATTGATTCTCAACTTATGATCATAAATATTTGATAATTTAATAATTATTTATCATTTATTTTAGAATATTAAAGTTATTTAATTTATGGTTAACAAGGTTCCAATAACGTTGATTTATCATATTGATAATAGATTGATCATGATATGGTTTCTAAATGGTTTTTGCAATCATAATTATATAATTTTTTATTTCCAATATTAAAGATTTATTTTAGAATAAATACTGAATATTTTCTATTAACATTTTGTGGAATTTTGTTAGTCCTAAGAAGAAATATTATGACTAGTTATATTACTAATATATAGTTAGATAACTATATTACTATATACATATAATATATATTTTTTATACATATAATATTACATATAATATATATAGATATATATAATATATATATATATTAATATATTTTTATATATATATATTATATATATATATATATATAATATATATATTAATAACCACACTACTTATTACTATCATATATATAGATATATATATATATATATATATATAATATATATATATATTATATATATTATATATAGATTATATATATATATATAATATATTACTGATAAATAATGTTAGTGTGGTTATTAATATATATATATATAGATATATATATATATATAAACTAAAAAAATATATATATATATATATATATATATAATGTTAGTGTGGTTATTAATATTAGTTATATATTATAGGAGTTCGTGAGACCGTGACTGCATAGTTGAAGCCGTATCGATACTTTATTCCTTACTACTGCAAATCCAAGCAAGATATCTTGCTATCTTTTTTGTGTTATTTAAATACATGGTTGTTGTTTGTGCATAGGAATAGATGTGTAGTGGTGTGCGTCCAAGTGTGACTTGGGTGCTATCAATCGTGTCATCATATGATATGCATGTGTGACTTAGAGGTTAGAAGACTCTCCCGATTAGAAATAAAGTTATTTCCTATGACTTCTACGAGTGGACACATCTCATGAGACGGCGTCTTGAGTGTTACATTGTGTTGGCACGAGCCTACATATTTGGCTAGCTACAATACGGGTGGGTCCTGTGACGGTTCATATTGATTAGAGTGATATAGATAGAGACTTGCATAGTGATGTCGAATGCCAGTGTCATGGATGTGATTCGACAGGACATAGGAGATAAGACTATTAGTAGGCATATGGGACAGACACTTACATATCAGCCTCAGTGTGCCATGTTATAGGCTATACTAGTGGATATATCTGACAGCGCCATGGACTAGTATCCGGTACGGTCGAAAAAGTATGTTAGTATATATTTTAGCATTAGTTTGACGCTAATGCTACTCTACTGCTTTTCCTATCCATGTGGCCCAAAGTCGTCTTCGACATGCACACACATAGATGGATAGTTTACCCAGTTTTATTTCTTGTATTTATTTTAGTTCTTATTATAGCTTGTTATTTTATATCTTGTTACGTCCCTCTGAGGACATGGTTCTTTTCTAGATCTAGACGAGTACCTAATCCTACAGTCTTGTAGGATCGTTGAGCGCCTCTAGAGAGGGGTGAATAGAGTGTGTGCATGTGCAGCAGAAATAATTACCATTTAAAAATTAATAAAGCAGTTATATATTATGGCAGATAAAAGAGGTAAATAAATGCGGTAAAGTAAGAGTCAAGAATTCAACTTAGTAACACAGCGATATATACTGGTTTTCCTCTAAGATGACTTTATCCAGTCGCGAGTACACTTGCTCGCTGTTAATCCACTATGGCACAAGCTTTAACTGAGCGCTTGCAACTCTTACAACACCGTGTTTGCGACAATGCACGACCGACTTCACAACACTATGCTTGGCGATGAGCGCATGACCGACTCCAGAACAATTGGAAAACTAGAACATTTTCTGAATACAGCCTCCATTACAACTCTTCAACACCAAACTCTATATTAAACAAAAACTGTACTGGCTTGGCTAAGAGTCGTAAAGGCTTAGATATGAAAGTAAAAAGCTCAGAACACTTAAGATAGGAAGAGAAGAGATAAAATTGATGATTGAAATGAATGGTAATCTCATCTTTACTTATAGTATTTTTGAGGGACCGAACTCGAGCAGAGTTCGGCAGAGTTCGATGTTAGGATTTCGCATACAAACGTTGGATGCAGATATGGTGGGAACTAAAATTCAAATAACCTAGACCGAACTCGGGCCGAACTCGGACCGAACTCGGTCAGAGTTCTGTCAGAGTTTTGCTGGGTCAGAACAATAAGGAATGGACCAAATTTGCATAGGTTTTGGGCTTTTGGAATTGTAGATTTTTGGGATAAGTAGGTAGGCTTATTTTTGTTTGTGGACTGTGAATAACCTAAGCCAGTACCGATCCGATCAATCTCACATTTTTCCTATACTCAATAAAAGAAAAAATACAGAATAATATGAAAACTATTAGCCCATTTGATGACGCCTTTTCTTGACATTGAAGAAGCATTTCAGTGAAACCCCCGATGCGAGGCCCCGAATAGGTCGTTAGACGGTTCCGAGAAATCTTCTTGCATTGTTCCATCTTGGCCCATCATAATTTTGTTGTATATTCCTGGTTTGATCATCTTATTGTTTGTCTGCAAGTACATGTTAGACGAACAAAACAATATGATGCAGTATGATACAAGCATAGCAATATGATATAGACCATTTAGGACAATGTTAAGTTATAGGATAATGGTAGTTTAATAGCAACAAGATAGTGATTACATAAATATTAGTGACATCACTAGTTAACTTAATTGATTAGCCATATTCAAATATGATGTAATCATTGGACAAACATCATTCCCTTTTTGATTAGGCAATCGGTTAGTTTAAGATAGTACAATAGATGCATATATCACTAATAACACATATTACTAATAAACATATTATTAAAATCTCTTTGCTAACTTAAACTTATTTTTCCTCCTTGACATGATCAAAAAATAAGCTCCCCCGTAATAAGCTATAAAATGAAATCAATCATCAAAGAAGAAAGGCAGAAATAATCATGAACCCGATTAGGGTAGAAATTGGAAACAAACCATTCAAAACAAGTCTAAGAAGAATATAACTATAGTTTTGAAGGAAACCAATATAGTAGAAATCAATCATGGTCATAAATAATCCATGAAAAAATTCACAGATCTAGTATAACAATATAAAATACCAACTATAGAATATTTAGAAGATATAATAAGATTTTTAACAGTGATAAAAATATGATTCACATTTTGCCCATACAAATAGTGAATCACTTCTATAAGAATATATCATTGAAAAGAAATCAAAGCAGATATACTAGAATCTATACAAATCAATATCAAGTTCATGCATTTGAACTTAATAACATTAACATAATTATGAATATTCATTAGATAAATAAAAGGTAATGGACAAAATACTTGAGAAGGAGAATTCAGTCGAATTGAATGCTCCCCACAAAGTATGATCAGTCTAATATAGATAACCATGACTTTGAGATAAAATCTCAATAAAAATGCCAAATCAGTTTAAACTAAAAAGGATTATCAATAAATTAAATTAATTTTGGCAGGATAACTTTTAGAACTCAAAAATGAGAGAATTAAAAATAAATATTAAAATCATATATTCTCTCATAAACTCAATACAAAATCCAAATCATGACCACTCAACAAGATATTAAATAAGAGAATATGTCCATGATGACTAGGTTACCACATATTAAGGACATAAAATAATTGAAACAATTAATTTGCTCTCCCTTAAATATGCGTAATAGTTCAAAAATAATTTATATGCATAAAATAGATAAAATAAATAATAACAAATCTAAAGGATATATAAGATATGCATCTTTCTTTTCTTTGATTAAATGCATATAAAGTTCCAAAAACAAATATCATTTTTGGGCGAATAGAGAAATATCCAATGAATAAATGCTTAAGATGAACAAACAAAATATCTCCAATATATATATATATAAAAGAAATTTGCAACATTAAAGATTTGAAAACTGTCTTATAATACATTTGAGTACCGAACAGATTCAATAAATCAAAAAGAAATCAAAAAACTTTTCAAAAATATGGAATTTATTACGAAAAACTGTCTTAATAAATACGAATGCGTTCATTTAGTCCTTAGACTGAAAGCTGGCGATTAGAATCACGAAAACAATTTCAATAAAAGAATCCATAAATCATAAATAAATCCATTTTGAAAGCATAACTAGATAAATATCAAAAGAAAGTGTATTCTAGATATATGGATATCAAGGGGATAATTAACTTGAAACAATTAATTGCTCCACCTTTCATGGCTATATCCAAAAATAATAGTATTGACAAAAAATAAAAAAAATCAGAGACATATTTCAAGAAGTAGAAAAACTAATTCAAAAATATTTGGTCTTTTTATCAAAGTTCATTTCTTCCCTTTTAAAGCCTTAGCACGGTGTCCATCAGATAACCGTAGGGTTAAAGAGAAGAAACACTTTGAGAAAGAGAAATTCAATATGCTTGACTTCACGTCGCAAAGAATTACTGCTATAGGCAGTTAGTAACTTAAATAAGAAGAGAATAATAAAGCTTAAATCATGAATATTACGCAAGCTAAAGACGAAATCACAAAAGCATAATATTCAATGAGTAGTCACAAGATCATCAAGTCTGAATATCGAAAAGTGTGACAGAAAAGAATATATCAAAAGATGACAAACATTAACCTATAAAGATCAATATTTGTTACATTTTATAAAATTAAATTATTAAAAAATATTATCCATCAAATCTGAAATCCAAAATCTATCAGATAACAATTGCAACTAGATCTCAATAAATCTTTAGTTTATAAAGCATTGATCAATCTGGGTTAGCTGTAGAGGTACTGTCTCAGCTAATGGAGGTTCACCGGAGAACGCTTAAGTACCGCTTCGCTTCGACCATAGTCGTGGTGATAGACAGACCCTTTGTAGGTTTGTACCCAAAACAAATCTCTTCTTTAATAACCGAGGATTTAAGAAAAATTAGTGCAATATGAAATAAATTATATTCTATGAACTTAAAAATCTTAGAATAATGTAGCATATAGCATAAGAAGTATCAATTACATTAACCCATATGTGCTACAAAATTATTGGGTAACAATAAAATATAAAATATTTGTAAATCAAAATGTAGGACCTAAATACGTTGATGTATTTTGGAACCTAGGAGACTGGGTTCAGTACCTTGGATCCAGAACTAGATAATAGTTGCATTTAGACCTTAATAAATCGTAAGTCTATAAAGTATTGATCACTTCGGGTTAGCTGTAGGGGCCGATTTCCAGCTAGCGGTAGTCCGAAGACTAGTACACCGTATCGCTTCAGGTTATTTATACCTGTATGACAGAAGGACCCTTTCGACTTGTTCCTAAAATGATCTCTACTCTTAAGAACTTAGATTCAAAGGAATATATGCAGTATCATCGAACAACATCGAAATCCAGAATCCCTAAATATAAAAGAAGTAAATACCCAAATAATGGTTTATCAAGATCAAGATATTAAAAATATCATGTATCCAAATGTCAACCAAAAGCCAAGAAAAGAGGCTTTGAGGAAGAATCTAATAAAGATAAGAACATAAATTTGTTCAAAAAATTCAATAGCTTAAGTATGAGATAAGCACAAGTTTAAAAACTACTTTTTAAAATAATATAGAACTTGAACTTACTCATATATCCCCATAAAGATATTTATACAAAAATATAAGAAACAAGAGCAATATATAAATGAAAATGAATTATGTATCCTTAATAAGCAAAAAAAAATCACAAGATCAAAAATATGCATAAATAAACTTTATCAGACAAAGATGTAATTGATTCATAAGAAATTAATCAAAATAAAATATGAGAATCAATAGTGAATATATTATGCAAGCACAAGGTTAAAGTAAAATTATATGTATATAATTTCAAACAGGAGACTTGTGCTAAACATACATACTCACAAAATATCGATCAAAGTAAATATGACATGTTAAAGACAAATCGATAAGAAGTGACCATTAAAAATATTAAAGGTGAAGAGTCAAAAGCATATTAACCAGAAACAAATTAAGCTCCTATGGATTACAGTGGTATGCATGCTTCAAGAATAAAGATTAAAAGTAAAAAAGCATACATAGACAAATGTGTCACACTAATAGAAAATAAACACTATATAGTGTGAACTGGTCATTTAAGCTAAACAGCTAGTCATGCTAGGATTACATCTCATATTGATTTAAACAATAAATAATTAAAAGATATCAATGAGAGCTAATATCAAAAAATCAATAAGAACATGCTAGATATTAAAAACTACTTAGAAAGCATGTTATCGAAGTGGTTCTAGTGACCACACTTGGATTGGTGCAATTGCTTAGAAGATGACCTTTATAGCTTTGCAATCACCAACATGTTCCATGGTTCTATGGTTCAACATAAGTAGCTCCACCTGAAATATTAGGTGAAGACTTTGGTATCCAATACTTGGATCCACATTTGTTAGCTTTGGGAACCCATTTGCATAAGTTCATATCAACAAGCTTTTTAATATGACAACGATTAGAAATGTGTCCATTCATACCGCAATAATGACAGAAAGAATTAACATTAGTACTATGTGCAACAGTATGAGAATATGCAGTGGTGTGATATGATGTACGTAGATACTTGTAATAGAATGCATGGTTATGTGAAGCTTTAGCTTTGCTTGCTTTCTTTGATTGTGTCTTGTCGTGTGCAATCTTGTGCTTTGTCACGTGTCTTGTGTTAGATTGGGTCATAGGTTGTATTACCTGCTTTTCAGTCTAATCTCTAACTTTTAGAGATAGCACAGATCTCATCATATTTAGCAGAAAGAGCATCAATTCTACATAAAGCAATAGAATACTTCTTCTTTTCTAATTCTAACTCCTCCTTCAGTTTAGCATTTTTTGAGTGTTTTTCTCAATACAATCAAGTGCCTCATGCAATCTAAACTCAAGTATGGAAATGTTAGTAGAATTATCAGAAGTAGCAGTGTTTCCAGCATCATTCAATAAGCAAGTAAGCTTTTCATTCTCACGCTTATAGAATAGAATATCCTTTCTAGCTTGCTTATATTTATCTAATACTTTCTGGTGCTCTTGTAATAGATCACTGAAAGCTTCAGATAACTCATCTTAGGAGAATTCATTCTCTTCAAGAAGAGGATCATTTTGTACCTCGTTAGATAGTGCCATTGAGCATATATTTGTAGCTTGACGATGTCTCTCTTCTTCTTCAGAATCGCTTGCTTCGCTTTCACACCATATGCTTGTGGTAGCGTACTTGTGAGATGACGATCTTCCTTTGTTCGGTCGTTTGTAGCAATTCGTCTCTTTAGTAGTACAACAGTTCTCTTTGATATGTCATGTCTTGTTGCAGGAGTAACCTACAAGCTCTTGTTGATATAAGGGATTGTGTTATACCTTAAATCTCAATGCCATCATGCACTCATTTGCATCATTACGAGGACTATCTGTAACACCCACTTTTCTAAAATAAGGGTAATTTTGAACTTTTGTAAAAGTTTACTATTTAATAATAGGATTTATGATTTATGCAAATTTTTAATTAATTTAATACTATTTAAAATTGGTGAATTATAATTTTGATGTGTTAAGCTAGTGAACCCTAGAACTGTTGAGTCTATAGACTAACCATGACCATGGGGACCTAACCATGTGATTAGAATGACTATTGACAACTTTTTAGGCTAAGAGTATTTTGGTCATTTTGTGACTTTTGAATTATTTAAAATTTTGATTAATTGGTGAATTTTAGATTATTTTAATAATATTTAAATTAATGTATTATAATTTTGGTCATTTTTCATATTTTAATATTTTGGGAATTTTTTATATTTTAATATTGATTTTACGGGATTTGTTAGTCGGATTTGAGTTTCGTCTCGTTCCGACTTGAATTGTGACCCGGGTAGCTTAAACTCTAGATGAAACCAAATATTAAGTTAATCATGGCCCACAAAACCCAACATTTAAGTTAGTTAGTTAGACTAAATTTTATCATGTTAGAATGGTTAAGTTAGAGACTCAAAACTAGATCATTTTGACCCCAAACTTGAACCTAGTCTAGACTTAAACCATATGAGACCAGAGATTGACAATTAGGACATTTCTCATTAGCCCTAATGGACTCTTTATGGCAGCCACCTTTAGGGGAGAATGATTCATTTTATTCATTACAATCTTGCCTCTTTTATTTTCCTTTTATTCTTCCCTAATTTTAGAGTCTTCCCTTTGATTTGATCCCTAAATCAAATCATTCTTTCACCAAATCTTTCCTCAATCATTTCTATTCTCCAAGGGAAGGGTACTACCAAGGATTGGAAGAGAAGTACAAGGAGGAGTGTCCACTTTGAGGGATCTTCGTATCGGAGCCGTGTCCTAAAGGATTTCATTGGAATTCCACTCCCAATAGGTAAAACTCATCCTCTAAATCGATTTTCTTTGCATATAAATTAGTTTTGAATCCGTAGGATCCATCCTCATGCATGTGTCCCCTTTAGATTCAAATTTGATGTCATTTGGAGCTCTCTTGAGGATTTTAGATAAGTGTCTTGTGTCCTACTTGATAGATCCCAAATTAGGACACCCCATGTATATATTTGTATGCTAATAGTTTAAATAGATATTTAAATTCAATTTTAGAATGGTTAAAGAGTGGATTGATCTTAGTTAGGATGGTTAGAATGAGTTTCATTTGGATACCTATGTTGGTATCCAAGTATCTTGGCCTACAAGTGTTTCTTTTGTCCAAAACAACTCAAATTCGTCATAATATTCATCCACGTTTTTATTAACCAAAGTAACTTAGAAATGTCATAACTTTTAGCTTAGAACTCCAATTAATCTTCTGTTTTTTAAAAGAACCGTATCAAAGTTATCTTTCCAAATATATATATTTTAATATGCCAAATTCGTTGTGGAACTTTTTGTAAAATTATTTGAGTGTCAGCTGTCCAAAAGACAAACGCGTTTCGGTGTTTTCGCGATTCCGGGAGCTTCCGGACACGAAAATACGATCCGTTTGAAGTTTCGGAAATCTAACACAAAGGGCTACGACATACTTTAATCCTAGAATTTAGTGAAGGCCCAATTGGTATAGTATTGGTTTTAAGTAGAAGAGTGACTATACGACATAAGCATTTTGTGTAACCTATGAGCCTATATAGTATGGATATTAAATGAATGTGGAGTATGTAATGCCTGATATGTTAGATGAATGAAATGATATATATATATATATATATATATATAAAAATATATATATATATATATATATATATATATATATATATATATATATATATATATGATATGTATCCTCTTCATATTAATTTATATATATGGTTGAATGCAAGCATGTAGGAATACAATCAATATAATGTATGTAAGCAATGCATAAATACATGAATGAAAGAATGATATACAATGTATGCATGAAAGTATATAATGAACGCTAGATATTAATGCAAGGTATACATGTAATGATAGATATGAATGCATAATGTATACATAATATAATGCAATATATAATGATAGCATGTATATGATGCAAGCATGTATATATCCACTATTTTCCCTTTATCTTACATTTTTCCTTCCCTTTCCTTTCCATTTCAGATTTTTTCCATTTTTTCCTCTTCTATTTTTACATGTTATACACAATGTATATAATGTATAGATGCATGTAAGTATGTAATATGCATGAATGACATGTATGTAATGAAAATAATTATATGTATGTAACTTAATGATATATGAATGGATATAATGCCTAAACTGAAGTATACATGTATATGGGATATGAATGAATGATATATATATATATATATATATATATATATATATATATATATATATATTTTTAATATATATATATATATATATGTATATATATATTTTTAATATATATATATATATATATATATATATATATATATATATATATATGTTAAGGTAATGTAATGTATGTATTAACATATATTTTGAGTTAAATATATGAGTTTGTATGCATATATTATATGTATTCATGTATACAGGAATGAATGTAATATAATGTAGAGTATGCATATAATGATATGTATGTAGGCATGTATGCAATGTATGTATACATGATATGTATGTATGCATGTATGCAATGTAAGTATGTATGTATGCATTTCTATAAACTGAGTTAACCTATAACCTTTACACACATACATTCACTCACCCTTTGACACCATGTATCCCATGTCACATAAACCTACCTATCACTAAATCTGAGAACATTAACACATATTCTTTCACACACATGCCAAACACATACACACACACACATACACACACACTCACTTACTCTTTTACCTCTCCTTCTCTTTCTCTCTCTCTCTATATATATATATATATATATATATATATATATGTATGTGCCTATATATGTAGCTTTCATATATATATATCTATGTACATGAAAATGTGAATGTGAATAATATATATACATTATATGTCTATGTTTGTGTGCCTTGTTTGCTTATGGTTTAGTTTTGTGCTTGGTTTAGCAAGTGACTTAGGCTATGAGTTAGTAGCTATCTTGGATACTTGATTTGTATAGACTTATTGTTTAGACCTAGAATTGACTAACCTAGACTTGTTGACCATTGTCGATCCAACCGTAGCTAGTTTGACCACAGTTGACTAGACTTGACCTAGTTTGACTTTATAGTTGACCAGAATTGACCAAGAGTTGACTTTGACCTAGATTGACTTACTCTCATGTAGATTGCATTATAATTTTGATTACCATATAAATTGAACTCTTTATAACCTGTGTTGCTCTAACTAGGACTCTGTGACTCCAGTTGGCCATCTTTTCATATCAGCTGTTCAGGGTATCAGGCGAGTACATTCTCTAACAGTTTTATACTTGATAGGATTTACATTTACACTCTAGATTACTTTACTTGATGCTGTCACGATGTTAACACGGATTGGTACTATATGGATCCCTTCATGAGATGTTATCCCCCTCGGGGGCATCGGGTTACAGTATGTCATGTGCATTTCACTTTCATCATATACTCCGATGCTTTCACCATTCATGTGCACTCTCGTGATTCATGTACTCTCATGTTCATGGAGCCCTCATGTATACAATCATGTGTACCCTATTATGGTCCTTCATGTGATATCATGTGCAATAACATAACCTGTCTGGATCCTTGTGTATTGATTGGGGGTACGGGGGAGTATAAATGGTCATGTGAATAATTTTATACTCATGTGCAAACTCTTAGATTACTCATGTACAAATTCAAGCCGTTCACATGTTCATCTTGTACTCTAAATCACTAGTTCACTGTTAGTTCTCTATTTATAGTATCTATTTACATTACAGCTCTCTCTTTTACTTTATGTATATTCTGCAGCATTTCATGTATCTTACTCTATTGCATATTTATATATCCTGTCATATTATGAACTACGTGAGATGTACTGTGCTCGCTCCAGTCCTTACTGGACCTGTTAAAAATTTTACAGACGATACTGAGAAGTTCTGTCCCACTTATTATGGAGCAGGCCTAGATGACACATGTGAGCTGGACTCTCAGGAGGACCCAGCACTTACAGACGACACTACCCCAGTAGACTAGGCTAGTTAGCTAGACTAGTTTCTATTATCTTTATGTCTTGTCAGATACACTTGTATTTATTTGGAGATTGTATTCTGGGTTTGTGGAGATGTTTATCTTAGACTTTCAGCTATCTCTCTATGTTGTATTTATCATCTGTGGATTCTGTGTTATCATCTATTCTATCTCATCGTATTTTCTTCCTTAGTTGTGATTGAGTTGTACTTATTATGTCGCCTCCATTCGGAGTGTATATACTGTATAAGTGCCTTATAACTGTTAGATGTATGTGACCTAGAACAACGTTCTACCGCCGACACTGCGGCGTAGGCTGGATGTACCCACTTCTCGTGCCCCTACAATGGTGCGGGTCGTGACACGTTTTTAGTAGTGGCCCATGCAGGTCGAAATTCACATTTGTGCGAAGTGGTGGTAGTATGATGATTAGTTGTACTGCTACGCACATACGATTAGAGTTAAGGAATAGGTGTTAGAATGAGAGGATACTCAATCACTGTTAGGATTTCTTGAGAGATTCCTGGGATGACCCTTGAGAATCTTATTTTAAATTCGATTTGAAATCTCTTTTTCCCTTGATTTGATTCACCCTTACTTCCTGTTATTTAATTTAATTTTGATGGATTATTGTTGAATTTTAATCCTGATGTTAGTTGTTGAATTTGAATTTGTATTTATATATATGTATATACATCTTTTTGTTATTAAGGTATAACCTGATAACATACTTGTTAAGGACAGTGAGAAAGGTAAAAGTCTACTTTATTTATAGAGTTTAGAATTTATCGCAGTCATATTTGCTACCATGACAAGGACGTAGAGCCTGATTTAGATATACTTATCCTAGTTATGTATTCTAGATTTTCTTGCAGCCATACCGGGTGGCGTGGTAATTCTACCAAAATACACCCATTTAGCGACGGATGTTTAGCGACGGAACTTTTCGTCGGTATTAGCGACGGTTTAGTGGCCGCTCAGCGACTGAATTTCGACTACAAGCCTTTGCCATTTTTATTTTAATTTTAGGAGGAGGAAAAGTCGCTCAGCCGTCGCTAGACTGACGGTAACATAGCGACGGATCTTCCGTAGTCGCAACACAGTCGTATATTTGGCGGGAATAGTATAGGAAATTGGCGGAACATATTTTCGACGACGTAGCGACGGATAGTCAGTCGGTACTTATCCAAAAGGGCGACAACCGGGCGACGGATATCTACCAGTCGCTAGTCCGTCGCTATATTTACGTTCCAGACTTTAAATGAAACGGCGGGGGGAACTTTTCGCATTCCCCCCAAATTCACTCTCTCTCCTCCCCCCCTCTCTCTCTCTCTCTCTCTCTCTCGCCGGTGTCGGCTTCGGTGATCGGCGTCGGTGTCGTCGTCGTCGTCCTCTTCTCTCTCTCAACCGAAGGTAACCCCCCCCTCTCTCTCTCTCTCTCTCTCTCTCTCGCGGTGTCGTGGGCTGGGCGGCGCGCTTGGGGCTGGGCCGTCCGGGGCTTGGCGGCTGGCTTGGGTCGGGGGCTGGGCGGCGGGCTTGGGGCTGGGGCGTCGGGGTCTGGGCGGTGGGCTTGGGGAGGGGGCGTCGGGGTCTGGGAGGCGGGCTTGGGGTTTTGGGGCGTCGGGGGCTGGGCGGCTTGCTTGGGTCGGGGTCTGGGCGGTGGGCTTGGGGCGGCGGCGTTGGGGGCTGGACGGCTGGCTTGGGGCGGAGGCGTCGGGGCTGGGCGGCTGGCTTGGGTTGGGGGCTGGGCGGTGGGCTTGGGGCGGCGGCGTCGGGGGCTGGGCGGCTGGCTTGGGTCGGGGGCTGGGCGGTGGGCTTGGGGCGGCGGCGTCGGGGGCTGGGCGGCTGGCTTGGGGCGGGGGCGTCGGGGGCTGGACGGCTGGCTTGGGTCGGGGGCTGGGCGGTAGGCTTGGGGCGGCGGCGTCGGGGGCTGGGCGGCTGGCTTGGGGCGGCGGGCTTTGGTCGGGGGCGGCGGGTGGCTTTGCTTCTCAAATTCATCTGAGTTTATATATTGGCTAAATAATGTGTTATCCATATTGGGTGTTTCATTAGTTTGGTGGTGTTTGGATTAGTAAATGTGAATATATATGGGATTTGGATTCATGGTGTATATGTTCACTGTCTCAAGGACAGTACGAGTTCTATCAGTTGTGTGCTTCCGTATAGATGTATATATCTATACATCTAGCTGTGATATACATATGTGTATGTGACAATCTCAGTTAGCGACGGACTAGTTACCGGTTAGCGACGGATATTTTCAGCTCCATTAATTGCATTAATCTACGGTACGACATGGTGACGGATATTCCCTGCAGCCATTCGACTGGCGAGGCAGAAACTATGTTGCCGTAGATAAAGTTGCCTGTCCTACGACCCTCATCCCTCGGCAATGATGATACGACAACCCATCACTATATCTTATATAGTAGTAGATGATGTCTTAGTATTACATTCGTGAGTTCATCTTGATTCTGTTACGTACGTCCTTCAGATACTAGATACGATAAGGTTAACATATACTACATGATATGTATACAGAATATAGATGATTCACACTAATGTATGCTAGAATGAATCTTGGGTTGTGTTCTGAGCCATCCGTTCTCACACTTAAAACACATAGGAATTAGTAGTGTGAGAGCGCCGGAGAGAGTGAGAGCGCCAGAGGGGGGAGGAGAGAGAGAGTATAAAATGGTACGACATGGTGAAGTAGTACTGTATTTTGGCTCCAGTTCCAGCTCCATTTGATCTACGGTACGACATGGTGATCAGGACATAGTCTCTGCAGCCATTCGACTGGCGAGGCAGAAACTATGTAGCCGTAGATAAAGTTGACTGTCTTCCGACCCTCATCCCTCGGCAATGATGATACGACAACCTATCACTATATCTTATATAGTAGTAGATGATGTCTTAGTATTACATTATGTGAGTTCATCTTGATTCTGTTACGTTCTTCAGATACTAGATACGATAAGAACATATACTACACCATATGTACAGAACATAGATGATTCACACTAATGTATGCTTGAATGAATCTTGGGTTGTCTTCTGAGCCGTCCGTTCTCGCACTTGGCAAAAAATCGAATTGGTAATACTTTATCGGCTTTCGAAAATGTACTCAAATTATATGATGGTTCCTTTAGTTAGCTTGCTTATGTTACAATTATATTATTTGTGACTATCAATCTTACCAGATGGCACCCATGACCCGAGGAGCGGCACGTCGTTTGAAGAAAACAGTGAATGCTGAGGTGGCTCCTCCTACAGTTGAGGAGGAAGTGGCACCGGTTGCTAGTGAGACCGGAAGTTCTATTCATCCAGCACCGGTAGCTAGTGAGACCGAGAGTTCTCTTCAATCAATCTTTGCAAGGGATGACATCTCTCCTCGTGCCAAAAAACTCGCTTTTTCGAGGTGGATGCGTGAACGTATCACTGAGCGTTTGCGTGAGCAGCATGTTTCTCATTAGCTATTAGTACTGATTTGTATTAGACTATTTGTATTGGGTTATTTTTGTATTAGACTATTTGTATTGGACTACTTATTGAGTTGTTTTTGTATTAGACTATTTGTACTGTCCTCCGACCCTCATCCCTCGGCAATGATGATACGACAACCAATAAGAGAGAATTCTAGATCCATCTCAGTATGACGTATACTCTGATAGATCACAATTACAAGAATGATATCAGTAGTGGGATTGAGTGCTGGAGGAGATATTATCAGAGAATACGTCCTACTCAGATGGATCTCTCAACAGATTCTTGCTCCGAGCCAAAACTTTGTCCCGGAGCTCAAGTAGACATCCTTCTTGTAGAGCTCGAGTGAGAGGTTCCTGACAGCATGGTGGTCTCATTTGTCAAAGTATCCGTGCTCATCCCACATTGGTTGTGGGACGAGCACGGATACTTTGACAAAGGAGACCACCATGCTGTCAGGAACTTCTCACTCGAGCTCTACACGAAGGATGTCCACTTGAGCTCCGGGGCAAAGTTTTGGCTTGGAGTCAGATTCTGTTGACGGAGTACATCCACCATACTGTCAGAAAAAATAGTAACGGTGAGAGACCCATCTGAGTAGGACGTATACTCTGATAGTATCCCCTCCAGCACTCAATCCTACTACTGATATCATTCTTGTAAAGGTGATCTCTCAGAGTATACGTCCTACTCAGATGGATCTCTCAGGGTATCCTCTCCGGTTGGTTGTGTTCTGAGCCATCCGTTCTCACAGAGGGTCCTATTTTGAAATCTATATTTTGTATTTTGGTTTCTGTATTTTATATTTTGGTTTTTGTATTTTGGCTCCAGCTCCATTTGCATTAATCTACGGTACGATATGGTGATCAGGACATAGTCCCTGCAGCCATTCGTATGTGCATATTTGGTCTATGTGATTCTTGGATAATTGGTGTGCAATATATATTGGTTTGGTTTATGCATATTTTTGTGAACAGGAAAAGTGTTGCACCATATGTACAGAACATAGATGATTCACACTAATGGTGATCAGAACATAGTCCCTGCAGCCATTCGACTGACGAGGCAGAAACTATGCATGTAGCCTTAGATAAAGTTGACTGTCCTCCGACCCTCATCCCTCGGCAATGATGATACGACAACCTATCACTATATCTTATATAGTAGTAGATGATGTCTTAGTATTACATTAGTGAGTTCATCTTGATTCTGTTACGTCCTTCAGATACTAGATACGATAAGAACATATACTACACCATATGTACAGAACATAGATGATTTACACTATTTTATGCTAGAATGAATCTTGGCTTTTGTTCTGAGCCGTCCGTTCTGATCAAGCATCTTCCTTCTCCTCGTCCTCCACCATGGCTCTGAACAAATCTGCTCCTCCCTCTACTTCCCTTCTTCTTATTTGACTCTCTCAGCAACATACGACATCCACCTCAAGTGTAGAGTCGGGGGAGAAGAAGTGGACAGGAAGAGGAGGGGAAGCAGCACAGCTGGCGGCATGACCCGGAGGAAGTACAGAGGTTTTCTTCAACAGCCGTAGGAGAACTATAAGGATATATCTTTTCAGCGACATGTCATCTTGTCAAAGACCCTTCATGTGAATATCATGTTACCGCGGTGTCGGAAGACTAACATGTTAGTCTTCCGACACCGCGGTAACATGATTGTCACATTAAGGGTCTTTGACAATGTGATATGTCGCTAAAAAGATATATCCTTATAGTTCTCCTACGGCTGTTGAAGAAAACCTCTATACTTCCTCCGGGTCATGCCGCCGGCTGTGCTGCTTCCCCCTCCTCTTTCTGCCCACTTCTTCTCCCCCGACTCTACACTTAAGCTGGATGTCGTATGTTGCTGAGAGAGTCAAATAAGAAGAAGGGAAGTAGAGGGAGCAGATTTATTCAGAGCCATGGTGGAGGAGAGGAGAAGGAAGATGCCTGATCAGAACGGATGACTCAGAACACAAGCCAAGATTCATTCTAGCATACATTAGTGTGAATCATCTATGTTCTGTACATATGGTGTAGTATATGTTCTTATCGTATCTAGTATCTGAAGGACGTAACAGAATCAAGATGAACTCACTAATGTATGCTAGAATGAATCTCGGGTTGTGTTCTGAGCCATTCGTTCTGATACTTGGCAATTAAGCCATTCGACTGGCGAGGCAGAAACTATAAGGCTACTTGTACGTTCTTCCAACCTTAAATTACAAGATTACTATATTAGGTTAAATAAATCACTAACCTCATCACGGTGAGTCTTGGTGTAGCACTCAAATGTGGGGCACCTGTAATCTATGTGAGTTCATCTTAATTCTGTTACATCTTTCAGATACTAGATACGATAAGAACATATACTACACTATATGTATAGAACGTAGATGATTCACACTAATGTATGCTAGAATGAATTTTGGGTTGTGTTCTGAGCCATTCGTTCCCATACTTGGCAATTAAGCATGTGAAATAGAACTGATTATGTTTAGTTTGTCTTACGATACAAATTTTCATATCCAAATTGAAATGGATCGTTACTTCGTTGATCGTACATGGGTGTACTATAGCGGATCAACCTCCTGGACCGTAGGTACTTATAAGTATTGACCGTATCGGATTAGTATCGATCTATCATTTTGGTATGGGCCGTATCGGTTGGTATTGGTCTTAGCGAATTGGTATCGTCCTATCCGATATGTATCGGCCGTATAGCTAGGATTCATATTGGCCTTATCGATTTGGTATCTGTCATATCCGATAGGTATCAGCCGTGTTGGATTATTATATACCATTTCGGATTAGTTTCGTAGAAGGTTTAGTAACAACTGTACTTGGATTTCTCTCTTCTAGAGCTAGATTACCATTGCAAGAGAGTCACGAGAGCGTAAATGGCCAGTTACAGAACATACATACTTCCTTTTCAATCTCGGTTTTCCTGATAGAAAAGGAAGTATGTATGTTACTGTAACTGGCCAATCACGATCTGGTGATTCTCTTGCAATGGTATTCTAGCTCGAGAAGAGAGAAATCCAAGTACAGTTGTTACTAAACCTTCCATGAAACTAATCCGAAATGGTATATAATAATCCAACACGGCCGATACATATCGGATATGACCGATACCAAATCGATAAGGCCAATATGAATCCTAGCTATACGGCCGATACATGTACATATCGGATATAGGACGATACCAATTTGTTAAGGCCAATACCACTATGATACGTCCTATACCAATCCGATAGACCGATACAGGCTTGATACACTAGATACTAAGTACATCTGGCCTATACCAACGGATCCACAAATTACTGCACGATAGGCCCAACGACTCCAGTTACATCTGGTTATTGGTGAGTACATGATTACATAGTAATTCTGTTAGTCTTGTGATACAGATTTTTACTCATGCTACCAACGTCACAACTTTTCCAGTGCTGCTCCCTCTAATGATGATGAACGCAAAAAACCAACGTCACAACTTTTATAACTTGAGTAAATTTCTTTACCCTATATGAAAATTTCTGTTGTCAGAAAGATGGCTCCTAGGACTCGTCGAGGTGGTGCTGCTAGTCGAGGAAGGGGTCGAGGCAAAAAACCCTTGGAGGTCGACACGGAGGAAGTCTCCGTCGTCAAACAAGATCCGATGACTGTTAAGGAGAAGGTGTTACCAAAGGTCGAGGTCAAGGAAGAACCGATGACCATCAGGGAAGAGATTGCTCCCAAGCTTGAAGCTAAGGAGGAGCCACCGTCAGAGAGTAGTAGCATCGGGACCGACCCTCCTGTCCCTACAGAAGACCTCAACCAGATTGAGCCTTCGTATGCAAAGTGGCTGATAGAATGGTACATGCCTCAACGCAACTATCATCCCTGGCTGTGAGGATTCATCGTCTGACTTGTGGTCTTTGTTGAGGCCAAAGTCAATTTTCCTATGTGTTTTAGAATATTTGTGAAAATTTTGGAATATTTGTGCTATGATCGGTCGTCAGGATTGGATATTAGGTTACTGTAACTGGCCAACTCTTTCCTATGTGTTTTGGAATATTTGTGAAAAACTTGGAATATTTGTGCAATGATCGGATTATAACGATGGATATTAGGTTACTCTTCCGGATAACTGATGTCTATTTTATATTAATTTGGTTTGGTCTATATGATTCTTGGATAATTGGTGTGCATTAAATTCGTATGTGCATATTTTGGTCTATGTGATTCTTGGATAATTGGTGTGCATAATATATTTGGTCTATGTGATTGTTGGATAATTGGTGTGCATTATATATTGGTTTGGTTTATGCAAATTTTTGCGAACAGCTAAAAAGCTGTAATTTTTTTTCAAAATATTCTCAGTTAGCGACGGACTTATGACCGTTTTGCGACGGAAGTCTCCAGTTTCCTACTACTTTTTGACGGTTATACCGTCGCTAACTGGATATTTGAAATTTATTCCCAGGTAGCGACGGATGATCGACGGAAAATCCGTCGGCATGATTTATTGTTCGACGGACTAGTGACGACATATCCGTCGCCCGTATTCTGGAAATAACAAGAATTTCCAGAACAAGGTCGACGGTTAATCCGTCGCTATGCGGTCGATATATTGCGACGGCGTAGCGACGACATATCCGTCGCCAAGTTGCTGGAAATGACATGAAATTCCAGAAGCTGGCCGACGGCTTTTCCGTCAGAAAGCCGTCGCTAATCCGTCACTTGATATCGACGGTATCGACGGATTAGCGACGAAATGATACGATCTGGTACGCCTTTGCGACGGGTTAGCGACGGCTTTGCTCGTCGGTATTGTGTACACAGTTCAGTACTTAAAAGCTGAGGTGGACGAGATTCCGTCGGCAATGCGTCGCTAATGCTTCGTATTATGACGTCGACTATCCGTCGCTTTTCCGTCATGTGACGACAACTTAGCGACGGATGGTTATTAGCGACGAGGTGATTGCCGACGGATTTTTTTGGCCAATATCCGTCGGTAAGCGGTCGCTAATGGTAATTACCGTCGTCTTAGCGACGGATGCGGCCGTCGCTAAATCGATAAATTATGGTAGTGATGACTATAGGGTGTATACCTTCGTTATGGACTCTATTGTTTATTGTAGCTATGCTTACTGGCGTGACGAAATTCTGACAACATAATTTCAGGAAGACGTATATGGTATCAGATTTTATCTTAAATGGGTTTATTTCTTTTTAACAGTTGATGAAGAACAGATTTTATCATTATTTCTTTCTTGCCATTATTTCTTGTATTATCATTTTTAAAAATAATAATAAAACTGTCATGATTACATCAATCACCTGTCTCGTATCTAATTCTGTCAGCTATACTTTGAAACCCCTTAATCTCCATATCTTTTCACCTTCGAAAGGTCGAGGAAGTAACGTAAATCATCTAACTTGGAAAAGACTTGATTTGTTATCTTGTGATAATCTTGCTAGGGGTATAATATGATGGACCTTGATATAGGTTTCGGATAGAGATGCGACTGAATTTGAGGATGAAATCAAGAGAGTTATATTATCAATTTAGGAACAATCATACTTAGAAAAATCTTTTGGGTATGAATAATTCATAGATGTATTTCATAACTGATGAGGATATTCGAGGTCAACTTAGTTTCGAGAACTTGGATAAATTTTGGTTATTGATTCTTAAGACGTTACACTTTAAGGCTATGATGTTAAATTTAGGAATTTAGTAATAGAGAAGAGATTTTAACTATGTGCAATGATGATACAAAATTGAATAAGATATTATAAGAAATGGCTAGAAACAGAAAGAACGCAAGGATTTTGAGTTATATAAAATATAGAGATTTTGTGAAAATTTTAAATTTCAGGAGAATAATATTGAAGGTGTACGTTAAAGGAAATATGAAGGTTGAGTTTATAATAAAGAATAAGTTTTGTAAGGCCTAGTGGGTTTAGATTTAAATAATACAAGGAGAGTAAATTGAATAAGTTCAAGGATTACATAAAACTTGATTTAGAGGCTTCGGATCCAATTTAGGATAAGGTGAAAGAATTTGGATTTATGATGATTAAGTGGTCAGTTTTGATTCCTAGTAAGAAGGGTATACTTCATGAATAATGTTTCGAAACTTAGAAATTTAGCCTATGGTGATCATGGCAAAGTTAAATCTTTTTGATGAAAGGATATAATTTTGATGGTAGTCATATAAAGGTTGATTTTTATATTGGGACTGTGAGATAAAAACATGATTGGCAAATGATAAACTTGATAGTATCAGAGAGAGATGATTAACTTGACTTACCTATGAAATCTTTTCTCTTATTTTTCCTTTAAAATGAGAAATTTGACTTATTCCATATCTTTGAATCACCCTTTAAAAGTTTTCAATATCATTGACTCCTAGCTCCCTTAATCACGACCAATCGAATTTGATCATCTTTTCTTATCATATTAATATCTTGGGTCCTACTCAATTGAATTAAATTTAATTGTGACCTGAATCTCCATCCTTGTATGCTCGTTCCCAGACTTCGACGACCTTGTCCTCCATATTGCCTAAATATTGATTACCCAGAATCGATCAACATAGATCGTATCGAGACTAAATTTTATTAATATATATTGTGATTGGATTTCAATGCTATTGTCTTTCGTTCTTTAAACTTTGATTTTGATTTTTCTTTGAATAGTACCCCTTTATAGATAATTACTAGTTATTTTTATTTTATTTTTGATAATTACCATTTTTCATATAGATGGTAGACTGCCTTACAGCCTTGATGATTTGTTGTTTCTGTAACTTTTCCAGTTTAGCACCCCAGATTGCTTGTATGTTTTGATACCCTATGACCGTTTTGGTTTAGCATTATTATTATACCTAGATGAGACTTTCAACTGCCACCATATGCCATGATCCTGTATGCCATTCTTTTAAATTGTATGATTTAGGTAAGTTCTGAGACTTTGATTGTTGGGGACAAGACTCTAGAAGAAGTACGACCATCTTAATTTTGAGGACAAAAATTTCTAAGGAGGGTAGACTTGTAACACCCACTTTTCTAAAATGAGGGTAATTTTAAACTTTTGTAAAATTTTATTATTTAATAATAGGATTTATTATTTATGCAAATTTTTAATTAATTTAATACTATTTAAAATTGGTGAATTATAATTTTGATGTGTTAAGCTAGTAAACCCTAGAAATGTTGAGTCTAGAGACTAACCATGACCATGGGAACCTAACCATGTGATTAGAATGACTATTTACAACTTTTTAGGCTAATGGTATTTTGGTCATTTTGTGACTTTTGAATTATTTAGGATTTTGATTAATTGGTGAATTTTAGATTATTTTAATAATATTTAAATTGATCTATTATAATTTTGGTCATTTTTCATATTTTAATATTTTGGGAATTTTTTATATTTTAATATTGATTTTACGGAATTTGTTTAGTCGGGTTTGAGTTTTGTCTCGTTCCGACTTGAATTGTGACCCGGATAGCTTAAACTCTAGATGGGACCCAATATTAAGTTAATTATGGCCCACAAAACCCAACATTTAAGTTAGTTAGTTAGACTAATTTTTATCATGTTAGAATGGTTAAGTTAGAGACTCAAAACAAGATCCTTTTGACCCCAAACTTGAACCTAGTCTAGACTTAAACCATATGAGACCAGAGAGGGACAATTAGGACATTTCTCATTAGCCCTAATGGACTCATTATGGCATCCACCTTTAGGGGAGAATGATTCATTTCATTCATTACAATCTTGCCTCTTTTATTTTCCTTTTGTTCTTCCCTAATTTTAGAGAGTTTGTCCTTTGATTTGATCCCTAAATCAAATTATTCCTTCACCAAATCTTTTCTCAATTATTCCCATTCTCCAAGGGAAGGGTGCTACCAAGGATTAGAAGAGAAGTGCAAGAAGGAGTGTCCACTTTGAGGGATCTTCGTATCGGAGCCGTGTCCTAAAGGATTTTATTGGAATTCCACTCCCAATAGGTAAAACTCATCCTCTAAATTGATTTTCTTTGTATATAAATTAGTTTTGAATCCGTAGGATCCATCCTCATGCATGTGTCCCATTTAGATTCAAATTTGATGCCATTTGGAGCTCTCTTGAGGATTTTAGATAAGTGTCTTGTGTCCTACTTGATAGATCCCAAATTAGGACACCCCATGTGTATATTTGTATGCTAATAGTTTAAATAGATATTTAAATTCAATTTTAGAATGGTTAGAGAGTGGATTGATCTTGGTTAGGATGGTTAGAATGAGTTTCATTTGGATACCTATGTTGGTATCCAAGTATCTTGGCCTACATGTGTTTCTTTTGTCCAAAAATCCACATTGTTATTAACCAAAGCAACTTAGAAATGTCATAACTTTTAGCTTAGAACTCCAATTAATATTTTGTTTTTTTAAAAGAACCGTATCGAAGTTATCTTTCCAAATATATATATTTCAATAAGCCAAATTCGTTGTGGAACTTTTTGTAAAATTATTTGAGTGTCAGCTGTCCGAAAGACAAACGCGTTTCGGTATTTTCTCGATTCCGGGAGCTTCCGGACACGAAAATGCGATCCGTTTGAAGTTTCGGAAATCTAACACGAAGGGATACAACATACTTTAATTCTAGAATTTAGTAAAGGCCCAATTGGTACAATATTGATTTTAAGTAGAAGAGTGACTATACGACATAAGCATTTTGTGTAACCTATGAGCCTATGTAGTATGGATATTAAATGAATGTGGAGTATGTAATTCCTGATATGTTAGATGAATGAAATGATATATATATATATATATATATATATATATGATATGTATCCTCTTCATATTAATTTATATATATGGTTGAATCCAAGCTTGTAGGAATGCAATCAATGTAATGTATGTAAGCAATGCATAGATGCATGAATGAAAGAATGTTATATAATGTATGCATGAAAGTATATAATGAATGCTAGAAATGAATGCAAGGTATACATGTAATGATAGATATGAATGCATAATGTATACATAATGTAATGCAATATATAATGATAGCATGTATATGATGCAAGCATGTATATATCCACTGTTTTCCCTTTTTCTTACATTTTTCCTTCCCTTTTCTTTCCATTTCAGTTTTTCCCATTTTTTTTCTCTTCTATTTTTACATGTTATATACAATGTATATAATATATAGATGCATGTAAGTATGTAATATGCATGAATGACATGTATGTAATGAAAATAAGTATATGTATGCAACTTAATGATATATGAATAGATATAATGCCTGAACTGAAGTATACATGTATATGGGATATTAATGAATGATAAAATATATATATATATATATATATATATATATATATATATAATATATATATATATATATATATATATATATTATATATATATATATATATATATATATATATATATATATATATATATATATATATGTTAAGGTAATGTAATGTATGTATTCACATATATTTTGAGTTAAATATATGAGTTTGTATGCATATATTATATGTATGCATGTATACAGGAATGAATGTAATATAATGTAGAGTATAGATATATGATATGTATGTAGGCATGTATGCAATGTATGTATACATGATATGTATGTATGCATGTATGCAATATAAGTATGTATGTATGCATTTCTATAAACTGAGTTAAACTATAACCTTTTACACACATGCATTCACACACCCTTTGACACCATGTATCCCATGTCACATACACCTACCTATCACTAAATCTGAGAACATTAACACATATCCTTTCACACACATGCCAAACACACACACACACACACACACACACACACACACACACACACATACACACACACACACACACACACACATACACACACACACACACACACACACACACACACACACACACACACACACACACACACACTTACTTATTTACCTTTCCTTCTCTCTATATATATATATGTATGTGCCTATATATATAGCTTTCCTATATATATCTATGTACATGAAAATATGAATGTGAATAATATATATATATTATATGTCTATGTTTGTGTGCCTTGTTAGCTTATGGTTTAGTTTTGTGCTTGGTTTAGCAAGTGACTTAGGCTATGAGTTAGTAGCTATCTTGGATACTTGATTTGCATAGACTTAGTTTGTTTAGACCTAGAATTGACTAACCTAGACTAGTTGACCATTGTTGACCCAACCGTAGCTAGTTTGACCACAATTGACTAGACTTGACCTAGTTTGACTTTATAGTTGACCAGAGTTGACCAAGAGTTGACTTTGACCTAGATTGACTTAGACTCATGTAGATTGCATTATAATTTTAATTACCATATAAATTGAACTCTTTATAACCTGTGTTGCTCTAACTAGGACTCTGTGACTCCAGTTGGCCACCTTTTTATATCAGCTGTTCAGGGTATCAGGCGAGTACATTCTCTAACTGTTTTATACTTGATCGGATTTACTTTTACACTCTAGATTACTTTACTTGATGCTGTCACGATGTTAACACGGATTAGTACTATATGGATCCCTTCATAAGATGTTATCCTCTTCTGGAGCATCGGGTTACAGTATGTCATGTGCGTTTCACTTTCATCATGTACTCTGGTGCTTTCACCATTTATGTGCACTCTCGTGATTCATGTACTCTCATGTTCACGGAGCCCTCATGTATACAATCATGTGCACCCTATTATGGGCCTTCATGTGATATTATGTACAATAACATAACCTGTCTGGATCCTTGTGTATTGATTGGGGGTACGGGGGAGTATAAATGGTCATGTGAATAATTCCAAAGTAGTATACTCATGTGCAAACGCTTAGATTACTCATGTGCAAATTCAAGCCGTTCACATGTTCATCTTGTACTCTAAATCACTCGTTCACTGTTAGTTCTCTATTTATAGTATCTATTTACATTACAGCTCTCTCTATTACTTTATGTATATTCTGCAGTGTTTCATGTATCTTACTCTATTGCATATTTATATATCCTATCATATTATGAACTACGTGAGATGTACTGTGCTCGCTCCAGTCCTGACTGGACCTGTTGAAAATTTTACAGACGATACTGAGGAGTTTGTCCCACTTATTACGGAGCAGGCCTAGACGACACATGTGTGCTGGACTCTCAGGAGGACCCAGCACTTACAGACGACACTACCCCAGTAGACTAGGCTAGTTAGCTAGACTAGTTTCTATTATCTTTATGTCTTGTCAAATACACTTGTATTTATTTGGAGATTGTATTCTGGGTTTGTGGAGATGTTTATCTTAGAATTTCAGCTATCTCTCTATCTTGTATTTATCATCTGTGGATTCTGTGTTATCATCTATTCTATTTCATCATATTTTTTTTCTTAGTTGTGATTGAGTTGTACTTATTATGTCACCTCCTTTCGGAGTGTATATACTGTACAAGTACCTTATAACTGTTAGATGTATGTGACCTTGAACAGCGTTCTACCGCCGACACTGCGGCGTAGGCTGGACGTACCCACTTTTCGTGCCCCTATACTGGGTGCGGGTCATGACACTATCCTCCTTTCTAGTATTGCTAGCTTTGCTTTCATACCTGTACTCATATGTAGCTTCAAGAAGTTTCCAAATTTTATGAGATGTTGTGCAAGTAGTAATAAGATTGAATACATTTATGTCTACAGCACTATAAAGCATGCATTGCTTTTGCATCAAGGCTAGCTAACTTCTTCTCTTCCTCCCTGTAACTATAATAAGGCTTGTTAATAATAGTGGAAGTGAGAATAGAGGTGATACTAGGCTTTTTGTAGCCATTGATGACAATTGACCATAAGTCAAAGTCTAAAGACTTCAGGTACAAGCTCATCCGTGTTTTCCATTATATGTAGTTGGTTCCATCAAATAGTGGTAGTCTATTTGTGGACTGCTCTTCTGTTGTGAAGTACATACTTTCCATATATGATATAGTGATCTATGTTACAACAATTATATAATAATAATATTACCTTGCTTTACCTGTATACCCCGCTCTGATAATGAGAATATGCTCCAAGGGTGTTAAGCCAAATAATAGAGTTCTTGCTCAGATACCAATTTTAGAAGCAATTGGTATGAGCAATAATATCTCATAAGGAGCACCTGCTCTGATACCAATCGTAGGCAATTGGAATCAGAGGTTAACAATTGATAATAAGGATCTACTCTAAGGATGTTAAGCCAGATAATAGAGTCCTAGCTCTGATACCAATTGTAGGACCGTTGAGCACCTCTAGAGGGGGGTGAATAGAGTGTGTGCGTGTGCAGTAAAAATAATTACCAGTTAAAAATTAATAAAGCAGTTATATATTATGGCAGATAAAAGAGGTAAATAAAATACAGTAAAGTAAGAGTCAAGAATTCAAACTTAGTGACACAGCAATATATACTGGTTTCCCTCTGAGAGGACTAGTCCAGTCGTGAGTACTCTTGCTCGCTGTTAATCCACTATGGCACAAGCTTTAACTGAGCGCTTGCAACTCTTACAACATCGTGCTTGGCGACAAGTACACGACCGACTTCACAACAACGAGCTTGGCGACGAGCGCACGACCGACTCCAGAAGGCAATTGGAAAACTAGAACGTTTTCTGAATACAGCCTCCATTACAACTCTTCAACACCAAACTCTAAATTAAACAGAAACTGTACTGGCTTGGCTAAGAGTCGGAAAGGCTTATATATGAAAGTAAAAATCTCAGAACACTTTAGATAGAGAAGAGAAAAGATGAAATTGGATGATTGAAATGAATGGTAATCTTAACTCTATTTATAGTGTTTTTGAGGGACCGAACTCGGGCAGAGTTCGGATGCTAGTATTTCGCATACGAATGTTGGATTCAGATTTTGTGGGAACTAAAATTCAACTAACCCAGACTGAACTCGGGCCGAACTCGGTCAGAGTTCTGCTGAGTCAGAACAATAAGGAATGGACCAAATTTGCATAGGTTTTAGGCTTTTTAGAATTGTAAATTTTTGGGATAAGTATGTAGGCTTATTTTTGTTTGTGAACTGTGAATAACCTAAGCCAGTACCGATCCGATCAATCTCATATTTTTCCTATACTCAATAAAACGAAAAATACAGAATAAATATGAAAACTAATAGCCCATTTGATGACGCCTTTTTCTTGACTTTGAAGAAGCATTTTTCCTTGACGACAATCGTCCAAAGATAAACAGATCTGGAAATCTGAATACCTTTCAGGGGCTTTGCCCCCGAACCCCCATGGGGGGCGCTGTCCCCACGACCCTCATCCGCTGACCGGGCAGCGGAACCCCCGATACGTGGCCTCGGATAGGTCGTTAGGCGGTTCAGAGAAATCTTCTTGTATTGTGCCATCTTTGGTCCATCAATAATTCTTCGTTGTATATGTCCTCTTTTGATAATGCTTACTGTTTGTCTGCAAGTACATGTTAGACGAACAAAACAATATGATGCAGTATGATACAAGCATAACAATATGATATAGACCATTTAGGACAGTGTTAAGTTTATAGGACAATGGTAAGTTTAAGTAGCAACAAGATAGTGATTACATGAATATTAATGACATCACTAGTTAAACTTAATTGATTAGCCATATTCAAAAATATGATATAATCATTGGGCTAACAAGTCTATGGACCAGGCATTGAGCCCGGATATCTTGCTGAGGACATAGAGGTTGTGCCAGAAGAGTCTACCTGATCTAGGGGTTTGTAAATGATTAGATTCATGGACATTTTATCTAGCTTGCTATGTCCTGACTATTCTTTATTTTAGTATTTTACTACTCCAGCATTGTACTTTGTTTTAGTGGATATATTTCCACCAGGCTTGATTATCTCAAACAGATCTTGTATTTGATTATTTTAGACTTATATTCTATTTCAGATAGATATTTACTATATTCTTCTGTATTGATGTTGTTATATTGTGGATGAGATTATTGTTGTTATTATGAAGATATTAGTTTACATGTGACTATTGTACTGTAGATAGAGGATTCAGCTTACCACGATTTGGATAAGTCCATTAAATTAGAAATAATTATTTTAGTCGTCCAGCTGGCATGCTCATGTCTTGGATTTCTATATATTTTAGAACTGGGGTGTGAAAGTTCTTGGGGCATGTTGTGACTGGTGATAGGATTTCAGTTGACCCGAAGAAGATCACAGCAGTGGTGTCTTGGACTACCCGAGCTCAGTTGCAGAGATTTGGAGTTTCTTCGGATTTCAGTTAATCCGAAGAAGATCACAGAAATGGAGTTACACTAGATATTGGCCCAAAAGCCTTACTACGGAGAATCATATTAAAATGATACGGGATGATATGTTATACCATAGTATCGATCTTGGGATATAGTGTAGAGTGGATAGGACTGTGTTAGACTATACATACCTATATATAGAAGGGGAATCGAGGATAGTGGTTAAGAGACTAGTAATTAAATTTCTTGGCTTGATAGTCAAGGAGGACAAGCCTTCAACATGATTGTTGCAAGGCTGCCAGCACCAAAAGGGGCGACTAGAGGTAACCATTTATCGTTTTATGATCGAAATATTGCATAAGAAAATTGTTTAGGATTAGAGGTAACTATTTATAGTTTTATGATCGAAACATTGCATATGGAAATTGTTTAGGATTGGTTGTTACTCGAGTTATTAGGAGAAACCATAGTGACGTAGTGTACCCCTTAGAACTATTCCTAGTTACGTTAGCATGGTTCTTTGTTAGTAAGCATTATTTTGAATTTCGAGGATGAAATTATTTTAAGGTAGGTAGATTGTAAGCACCCTAATTTTTTGGATATTTTTTTATTTATTTTATATGACTTTTATAAATTAAAACATATTTTATTTTTAATTATGGCTATGTAGCCACTTTGTCGTAGCTTTGATTTTTGAAGTACAACATTCACCAATCCTCAAAATAAATTTCATATTCATGTTCTAGACGAGTCCACCTTCATTTTGGTATATCATGTCCCACTCAAATATGTTCCCTTGTACAACATATTTCTTGCACAACTTTCGGGTCAAAATGATCCTTTTACTCTTTGTCGTAATTTTGATGTATTTTTCCAATTCCGATTTGAGGCCCAAACCTGATCCAAACTTTTCAACCCAATATATAATTTTGACATATTTTGAGCCTACAACACACATGTCACTAGTGTGCCACTCAATCGAGTTCTCATGTGATATTTATTTTAAAATGGCACAAATAACTCAACTATAGACTTATTAGACTCGTTTCGATCCAAATAATTCCACCGACCCAAAATTAGACAAACTCGGGTTTAAGAAGCCTATTCTAGGGTACCCTAATATATTAGACTACTAAATTTTTATGAATTAATTATAGCTGTATCAATTTAAATCTATTTTAAACCAACTCCATAACAACTTTCCTAATTTGGACTCGATTTAAATCCCTTTGGACATATCTTTGTATATCTTTTAAACTAGACAACCAAATCTCACTGAACCAAATCCTAATCAATCCCAACCCTTTCAACTTGGATTCCCTATATTTTAAATTCATATTTTTTGTCCGCCACCTCTATTCCTTACGAAAATCGAGCGCCCCTCCTATATCTTTTCTATTTTTGCACTTTCCTTTCCACCCAACAGAAACTCATCATCCAACCTTTTTCAATCCTCCTACCACCTTCATCTTGACCCTAGAACACCCTTCTAACACCCCAACACCTTCCCGAGGAGCCTCAGCCCCTAAGTTTGTCATACCACAATTCGGAAAATCGTTCGTCCTCGCTTTGATTCACGTCAAATCGTTCGTCCTCGCTAAGACGTGGTGCCATACAAGTCTGGAGTTGCACTTGTACAAGGCGTGCTTGTGTACATTTTATAAAAAAGCCATTTTGAATATTTTTGTAGCAAGCTCACTGAGAAATTGAACGACACAGATATGAACTGAAATAAGCTCTTTATTAATAACTTTTTATATGAAAATATAAGGCTCTCAAATAGTCGAGATAAAATTCCAAACTTGGCTTACAACTTACAAAAACATTGAATTGAGATAACTTCTTCCATACATCATATCCCTTTATTAAAAATACGACAATAACCACCTTCAGCAAAATGCCTTCTTCTTCAAGTAGAAACTTCAAGGAAGTATGAAGTTTCTAAAGAGTCGGACAGCAAGCCTTCAGCGTCTATGATTATGTTCTAGATTCCTAGCACCTATGGAGACGAGGGTCAGTACACTGCCATATATATACTGGTGAGCGGCCAAAACCAATCTTACCATAAATCAACAGTTGTAAATTATGTGAAGTACACTATTGATTTGTGATCTTTCTATCTTGCCTTAGGGTCCATTAATAATTCATATTTAATAGGAAACATAAGCAGCACATATTGATGAGAGAAACATAAGCAATTCATATTGTTCACCAATTTCGTGAATCTTACCCACGGTCGATATCCTTTCCTGTATATTTATGAATAACACTTACTCTGCCTACATAAGACATTGTTAGCTATGACATCTGTCAATATGAAGGTCACTAGCGATACACCATCTTGGACTTATAATTGTTCTGGTATAACGGCGCCCCTTACAGTACAGGTAGCTAGCCTCACTGAAGGTCCCGTATACCGATGCCAGTACGTCGGCACCCATCCTTGTTCCCCTAGGACAAACCAGTTTCGTGGCCTCGGAGTACCGTTCGAGGAACTACCTTGTGCACAAGTTTTCCATGACCATGCACGTAATACAACTTAACTAATAAGAGACATAACATGCATGATAATAGCATCTCCCACACATAAGCCACAGTTCTCATTTTGTCCTACCAACTAGCCTTAAGCCATAGGCTCGCATACCCACTTATCCAACCAAGGGACTATTCATTCTGTGTTACCGTTCTTTCGAACCGAAGTTTGATATACTCGCCGCCTAATAATTGGGTCTTTGCATCACCTGTTCAACATTTAGTATCGCAATATACAAGGAATCATTTGATTTGCAATATAATTCTAGCCATGTGATAATTTATCTTTATTACCTTTCTGGGTTCTTACTAAGAATATTTTATTAAGCACCAAACGCAATAACAAGTCATCTTTTGTTACGCATACATGGTGATCAAGGATCGTCGAAGGATCAAAGCCACTCACTTGTTGGTGAATTGCTGAGAGAAAGAGGTCTTCCATGCAACGTCAAGCTTGGTTCACTTCGTTAGCACCTACATTGGCACCAACATCTGATCAGCATACTTCTTTCTCTTTCTCTCAGTGATTCGATATGAATGTGCAAACATTGAAAGTAAATCCATGAAAACATTTATCGAAAACATTCACGAAAATATACACAAAAACCAACAACAAAAGTGACATTGACAACCAGCAGGGCTACGGTCTCTGGGCAAGCGACTCTTATATAGAATTATTTTCCCAAGATGCGCGCCACTGCATATTGGGCATCATTTCAAAAGAGTCCAGTCCATAAAGAGGAAAGGATCTCAATTCGTTATCCCGCGATCCTTGTAAAGTTTCCCAAGGTAAAGTTTCCCCAAACTCATCCGACTCGGCCATTCAGCCGCTAGCCCCATCCGTGCTCCGTAATAGGATTAGGGCACTACAAAGTTGGTCGGTGCGAGGCACCGAAGGCACCCAAAGTCGACCAAATTTGTGCTGAATTTGTCACAGTATGTATGCTATTTTGTATCTAGTGTTTCGTGTACTTTTCGACATTATCTTTTCGTGAAACAAGACTAATGAAAAGATTTATATGTCTATTTTCATGTCCAATTCACCTTGCACGCAGTTTCAAACGATTTGTTTGGGGCATCCATTCTTCAAAAAGTTGTGCAGAATAAACCAGTTCTGTTGTGTGCAAGTTTCTGGCCACTTATGAACCACTTAGACCCTTCTTATAATTTTAGTAAGAAACTAGAATTCCTAAAATTTCCAACGCATATACTTTTGCAGCGTTTTGATTTAGCTTGCTATTTATTAAAAATCTAGACATTTTGTCGTAATGTTGGAACAACGAAAACTCATAGATTCTATGTGTCATATGCTTCGGAACATCATAAGACTTGTCCAAAATAAATGTTATGCATATTTTGAAAAGAAAAATCATATTTTTAAATATTTTTTTCTATTTTCCAAGAATTAATATTTATAGAAAATCTGTCATTTTGGGAGCCAAACTATGGAACAAATATAAGTAAATTGATGTAGAATTAATACGAGACTTGTATACATGTTTTTCGATGAATAAAATATATTAACTATTATTATAGAATATTTATAATTATTTTTCTAGAAATAAATACGATATTTTTATGTTATTAAAATATTACTTTATTATAGATTCAGTACTATATATGCTAGATTGATATGGTAGTTTGATACTAGTTTCCTTATAACTAATATAGTCTAAATTTTATTATAAATATTTTAGTATATTTTCCAGAAATAAATATTATATGTTTAGTTTATAAAAATATTATTTTATTATATTGATTTAATACCAGATATGTTGGATTGGGTCATATATATAGTAAGTGATGGTTCCGTAGATTATGTCTAGTAGGGACTATATATAGTAAGTCTATAAATAGTATGTGTTAAGGCATAGATATGTCATTGATGGACGGAATTATTTATTCTAGGAGTGCATGATAGGCGTAGCAAGGATCTCTGACCCGGACTGTCATATTCGTAATTGAAAATTGTAGGCAAGTGTACCTTGCCAATGTTACAGTTCATGTTTCTTTCCTTTATTATTGTTTCATTTCTTGTTTTATTATCATTTAGGACGTAGAAATAGTCGATACTTTGCGTCCCATTTGTATTCGAGTATCGATGATATCTTGTAGTCATCGAGTATTGACACTAGGCATTACGTGTACTTTATTCGTGTTTCATTGACACGATAGACCACAGGACACCGACATGATTCATGATACGGAGTCTACATGAGTATTCGTGATTATGGACTTAATTTATGATAGGATACTTGCACTTGTGACTTACTATAATGGACTTGACACGACTTGTTAGTGCTAGACATAGGGTGGGAAGAACATTATCGGCATATCAGACTATTTTATTGTTTGACCTCGTTACCATATTTGGGACTTGGTTGTTATACTATTGCTTGCCATTATCTTTATAACAGAGCACTAGTATTATTTTATTACTTGCACAAGGTACCATGACACGGTATCTTGGGTATTATTTTATTGCATGTGCAAGGTACCACGACACGGTGCCTTGTGCTTTATTTATTGCTTGTGCAAGGTACCGCGACATGGTGCCTTGGGTATCTGCCTACTTAAGAACTTGTGAGCCTCAGCGGCCTGAAGCCTGATATCCGGAATGTGTTCTCATATGCATATCGCTTAATTAGACTGGTTAGAGTAGTTACCCTTTAGTTCATTTTTTAAATGTTACATTGGCATACTTTTCTGTACCTTTCTATGTCCTCTGCGGACCTTGTGATCTCTCTAGGTGGTTGGTCATCCAGAGATTGTCTGCTGAACATGGAGGTATTGTTGTATATGGCTCAGAATTTTATCATGCTTTTATATTTATTTATTATTTCTATTCTACTATTTAGTCTTGTTTTGTAGACCCATATCGTTCTTCGGGTCTAATTGAACATATATGTTATTGGGTTGTAGACCATAGCATATATCATTCATTCTTGATGTTACTTATTCTATGGATTGAGATAGATATATTTATAGTTGATTAGTATATATAATTAGAATACCAAGACAGCTTATACGTATTCGAGCCGGGCTGGAGTCCACTCGATACGTAGCTGGCATGTATACATACTCTTGGTCCTACGTATTTGGGACTAGGACATTACAGATTCAGTCAGAGCTAATGGACATAATCAAGGCAACCCAGTATGAGGATGTAGCTCTATGAAGTATTAGAGTTCTGGTTCAGGTAGGATTATTGGATGATTTCACTATTGCCGAGGATGGTTCCTTGAGGAATGGTGCTAGATTGTGTGTTCCTAGTAGGAAGCTACGTAAAAAGGTGTTATAGGAAGCGCATAGCTCTCATTATTCTATGCATCATGTGCCAACAAGATGTATAAGGATCTGAGAGAGCACGTGTGGTAGTATGGCATGAAGTGGAAGGTGGCACAGTTTGTTCCAGATGCTTAGTATGCCAGCAGGTGAAAACAGAGAAGCAGAGGCCACGTGGATTACTTCAGCCATTACCCATTTCAGAGTGGAAGTAGGAACACATTACTATAGATTTCGTGTTCGGACTTCTACGATCTCCAGAAAAAAAAGACATAATTTGGGTCATCGTTGACATGTTGACCAAATTGGCCTACGCCTTGCCATTTAAGGTGGGTTTGTGTACAAAGAATCTAGCAGAGATGTATGAGAGGAAGATCGTCAGATTGCACGGGGTTTCTATGATCATAGTCTCGGATCGGGATAGTCGTTTAACTTCTCACTTCTAGAGAAGTTTGCAGGATAGCTTGGGCGCTCAGCTCAAGTTCAGTACCGCATATTACCCTCAAACGGATGGGCAGTCAAAAAGGACTCACACTCTCGAGGATATGCTATGCACCTGTGTTCTAGACTTTGGGGGTTCTTGGGAGGACCATCTCCATCTGGTAGAGTTTGCTTACAACATACGCCTGCTGAGCAAAATGCATTGTTATTTCCTCTTCTGTGGACGCATCTCTGCCTCACTACCAGGACGGGAAGATCTTTTCTCCGACGGGCTTGATCGAGTAAAAACGTGTAACGATGCCACAAGACAAGGTACAAAGGGAAGGGGATATGATCAATAGAACCTAGCTGGATCTGGGGTGGGATAGTGGCGCCTATTCCTAACCAGTTCTGATTTTGATCATGCTGGAGGGGGTTTAGTGATCGGTCCGCTAGTTCAAGAAAATCCAAAGAAGTTATCACGAGCGAGCCACATGAAAGAAAACTTCCATGTGTAGTTCTGGCCGAGATTTCCTTCGGTATCTAATAACCTTGCTTCTGTTCGCTGCTGGCGTACCTCTTCTATTAGGCCAGCATAGAGATATCACCATTTGAGGCTCTATACGGTCAGAGGTGTTGCACTCCCTTAGCTCGGGACGATGTTGGAGAGAGAGCTTTACTAGGGCCAGAGATGCTTGTGGATCTAGCGGAGAAGGTCAAGCTAATTAGAGATAGACTTTGGGTGGCGCAGGACAGACAGCGTCTGATAGCCACCGGAGACCCTTAGGTTTGAGGTATAGTTTATATTTTATATTTTTGTTTGATTATGGCTGTTTGTTATAGATAAAGTTTATGGCTTTGTTTTGTGATAGGTTGGCGATCTTGTGTTTCTGAGGATTTTTCCAACACGAGGCACGATTTGCTTTGGTGGTGCAACGCACCAGTCCCAAAATACTTAGGACCGAGTATGTAGACATACCAACTGCACATATATCAAGAATACTCTAATATATGGAATCCTCGTATACGTATATAAGCTGTATATATAAAATAATCATAGGCCATAATATAATAATCTAATCTCATTACAGCTCAACACAGAAGATATAAGAGTCCAAAATAAATAGTGTATCAAAGAGATAGCCGGGTGGACATACCCACTCCAAATAGCTATGAAAAATAGTCTCAAATGATCAGAGTCCAACCTCCGCAAAGTATAAAGAAAAGAGATATAAAGATGTCCACTAAATGTCTCAATGAATAAATAAACTAGAAATCAGCAATAGATGCCTCGTCATCAAGGTAGGAAGGATCCAGTGTCGTTCCGTACTCTTACGGGAAATCATCTAACCCTAGAGAGATAATCAGATCCTCAGAGGGACGTAACAAGATACAAGAAAATACCATGCCGTATAAACTGTGATATATAATAGAAAATAAAGTGATGCATGCATTAGGGTTCCTAACCATTCTACTGTGAACATGCAGTTTGAGATACAATCCTTCGACGCATGAGCCTTGGCTGATAATAGGATCCGATATAGTCCCCTCTTGGGCACCAGTGACCAAGAGCATAACGTTTAAGAGCGTCAGTGGCCAACCTGAGGGGGTAAGCATACCCGTATCTCCAGCGGAACTTCCGGGTTACAAGGAAAAGTGTAATAGAAGCCCATACGCCAGGTATTGTTCTTCCCACCCAATGCCTAGTATTGTCATCTCCATGACTAATATAAACCTCTAGTAACCGCCAAGTCTACTAGCATGCAATTCTATCGGCAGTTACTCCTATCCGTCGCACGCCTCAGACGTATCGATGGCCAGTCGACTACGCAAGTACGTGTCCTATATGTGACTCACAACACGTGATAAAGCATGTGTCAAGGCCATATGATATATACCAATACCTCATCATCAATGGGTGGTCACTAGGCTAAGTCAATGTAAGAAAATAGAACGAAAGCAAGTAAAACGACCGATACATTCGCTTGCACCCAAGTATGACTTGGACGCACAGTGATCTAATACTAGATAAGTAATGCTGAATATAAATAATTGAAAATAAGATAAAATAAATTACAGAGTAAGGTGGCAAGGTATTTTGCCTGGTAGTACGGAAAAGGCAACTCCAAACAATCAATCACGTTAGCAATAAATCTTAAAATCCACGAACGGCTTCGGATGCTGAAACAAACATCAAGAACGTTCTCAGTGTAAAGAATATATCTAGAAAATGCCTGTCCAAAAGTCAAATTCTGGAACAGGGGCAAAATCATAATTTTGGGTCAAAACGATGTCCGCCGTTGGATCCGTTTTGCACCAAAATACGTGCCAATATCTATGGTCTCTAAAGTCGTCAAACTACATGTCTACGGGTCTGGTTTGAGGAGATGAACCCAACCATATGTCCAAAGTTGGATTCCGGTAGGCCGTATACAATTTCGTCCGTTAGATCGGGTCGCGGGCCCACCAAATAGGCGTTCCGGTCGACCTTCTCAGAATCGGACCAAACATGGCCCACGGAACCAGAATTTTGATACTGTCCTATTGGCACAAGTTTCGTCTCAAACCGGCGACTGTATACGAAGTTATGGCCAAGTTTGCAAAAGGTCGATACAGGAGTATCTTGACGGATATGCACTGATTTCGTCACGCACACGCAACGAAATCGAGTTTCGTCAGTTCCCACACATCGGCAACATCTATATGCGCCTTTCGTTGTATATGGTTTGTCACCACATCGCCCGGTTTGTCGGGGCGTATGCCGTAACGAAAAGAAATTCAAAAATTTTTAGTTTTCTAAACATTTTTTCTCGTAAGTTTGCAACAAAATAACTTTCTGTACAATATATAAAATTTAATCAACCTGATGGGTTTTCACCTCGTATATGTTAATTAGGACTATTTTAATTTTGTTTCCTTGAATTCCTAATATTTGTGTCAAAATTACCCTTCCAAAATAGGGTTTCAGTGTGCTTCTCAGTTTTGGTTTCGCGGGGATTTTCTCATATTTTTCAGAAACATTTATGGGGATTCCTATGCATTAGAAATTTTTCTAATTACTAGGGTTTACAGATGGGTATATTTTTGACACACAGTAGTTGATAGATAGAAATTTCGTCGAACAGAATCAAGGATATTGGTTTCAAAATATTGGTACCTAAGTTCTTCGAAAATAGTGCGTTCTCTATTTTGCTTTCGGTTTTGCACAGTTGTCTGGTGATTCAGTCATCGGCGACAGAAAGCAAGCGGTTGATGTTGAGCGCGGGGTTGTGGTGGAGGTTCTGGAGTCAAAGTTCAGGTCAGGGATGAGATTCGACAGAGAATTTTGCTAAAACCTAATCGCACGGCTGCGCATATATATCGTGGGATAAATCCTATTTTTTGGGTGTTTCTCGACCTGGGTTCTGAGTAATAGTCAATTAAGGTTGGAGAGAATCAATGTGGGTTGGATTAGGAAAAGAAGATTTGATAAATTTCTACTAAGATTTAAATGAGATTCAAATCACATTCTTATAGTTTACGTTCTGCTCGAGAACATAAGGCTACTGTTAGCCTTTCATTTAATTTTTTTTTACATCTATATATATATATATTATTGAAATATTAGATAATATATATATATATATATATATATATATATATATATATATTTTCTGCTTTTGGGTACTATAGAAAAATAGGAACAAGATGCGATATGAGAATTACTCATACACTGTTGATAAGCTAGTGGCAGAGGTCCATAGACAAGTGGGGAAGGCAACTCTCAAGTGCAGACATGCGTAGTTTCTGCTTTTGTACTGAACTCTTCTTATTTTGATCAATAAAGTTAGTAGTGTTTGAAAAAAAAAAAATATATATATATATATATATATATATTATAATATAAATATATATATATATATATATATATATATATTATATATATATATATATATATTTTTATATTATAATATATATAATATATATATATATATATATCTATATTATATATATATATATATATATATATATATATATAAAATATATATATATATATATATATATATATATATATATATATATAATACAGAAAAAAAAAGAAAAAAAAATATATATATATATATATATATAATACATTACAGAAGAATGGCTGTTGACCCCCCTCCCCCTCCCGACTCCTCTCCCCCCCCCTCTTCCCGGCTTGGCACCCTCTGCCGACCGGAGTGCCCGCCCTCCCTCCCGCCCGTCAGTCGGCTCAGACGCCCTCCCCGCTTCGCCTGCCGGCTGCGCCGCGGCCGTCAACGCCGCGAGTCCCCTTACTTCGCCGCTGCGCCCCCCTTAGTTGGAGATCTGCCAGCTACCGCCGGGCGGCTCTGGCCCGTCCGCTCCCGTCTCGGTCGGAGGAGCCGCCCTCCCCGATCCTGTCTCCCATCGCTGTTGGGTCCCCCTCCTCCTCGGCGGCCCTCCTCGGAGTTTGGCTCCGTCGGACTGGCCCACGTAGACCGGACCCCCCCTCCCCTTCTTTCCCCCCGGCCGGCTCCCTCTCCATCCGGCCTCCGCGTGCCTCTTGGCCGCAGGACCTCGTCGTCCTCGTTGATCGCTCCGCAGAGCTGCTCTGGCGATCCACCTCCGTGGTGGCGCCTCCGCTGCGTTGGCCGCCCCCTCCGCCCCCGGAGACGACCTAGTTCCTCCGTCACCCTCTGTGGTCAAGGGCGTGCCCCCCTTGCCTCGCCGTCGGAGGCAGCGCCCATGCGGTGGCCCCGTTTCCCTCCCCCCGGCGTTCAATGTCCGGCCGCCGCCCCGTTTCCTGCCAACCGCTCCTCTAGACCCCCTCCAGTGGCGTGTGCTGGCGAGCGGGTGTCCCTTCGATCCTGCCCCCCCACGTGGGCCTACAATTTCGGGGGGCGCGAGTCTCGGACACCGTGCGTTGACCCCTCGATTTGTACTCCTGTCCAGCTGGATGAGACTCTAGGCCTCCCCACAGTTTGCGCCGAGACTTCCTCTTCCACTTTTGTGGGTCCCAGCCCTTTGGCGCAGTCTGGCCATTCCTCTCCTGCACAATCCGCGGTAGAGCTTCAGCGCGCTGGACTTATGGTCTCCCCATTTGCGCACGAGGTGGGTCCCTCCCACGTGGATGGTCCTGCGCAGAGCGGACTCCCTTCCTCTTGCTCCCTTGTGCTGGAGGTCCTGCGCAGTTCGGACTCCCACCCTCTTGAGTCTGTCGCCCGTGGAGCCCCCTCTCTTCGCTCTCCTGCGCGTTCTATTATCCCCGATGCTACCCTTGCGCAGTTGGTGGGGCCACCCCCTCTGAGCTCTCCTGCGCGTTCTATTATCCCCGATGCTACCCTTGCGCAGTTGGCGGGTCCCCCCCCCCCCCCCCCGTGACCGCCCCGGTCTCCCCTTTGTGCAGCAGCCGCAGCGCAGGTTGACCCCCCTCTCGGGAGCCCCTCCGCGATTCCCCCCGACCACCTCAGCCGCGTCCGCCGGCAGTGGTTACCCCCCCTCCTATCCCCTTCCCCCGGCGCTGCGGAGGCGCCTCCGGATGCTCTCTCGTGGCCCAACGCCACCCACTCCCGGTTGGGCCTCCCACCCCCGGTCGCTCCCCCGAACCCCTCCGGTAGGGGAGCTCCCTCCTCATCCCCTGTGGTTGTCCCCCCCTAGAGTTCGTCCCCGGGTGCCCTCTAGGACTTTCCTCTGCTGGGTCCGGCCCAGCCCCCCGTTGGTGCTATGGTGAACCCTACTTCAGTCCCCCTCTCGCTCAGGGCCCCGGTCGTTGCTATCCCCTCCTCGGGGAGCGGCCCCCCACCTAGGCAGGACACTTCGGCTTCCAGTACCATCCCCAACACCCTCTCCTTTGCGGACGCCCTAAGGCCTGATCGGAATCGGTCTGGCCCCCTTCCGGCCGCTGAAGTGGTCCTGCCTGACGTCTTTCTGACGCCCCCAGCTGACGAATACCCTATTCGGGTCCCTTTCTCCTGCGAGGAGATCCGATCCCTCTCTTCCCCCTTCATTCGAACTTTGGTTCTCAAGTTCGGAGCCGGGTGCCCCAAACTATCCATTGTTCGGGAGGCCATATCCAGATGGGGTCTCGCAGCGGCCTACCGGATCGCTCCTCTTGACCCCAAACACCTGTTCCTTCATCTTTCCTCTGACCAGGACTTCAGTAAAGTGTGGTCGAAAGGCACGACCAAAATTGACACTCAGTTTGCCAAAATTGTCAAATGGTCTCCGAATTTTAACCCAAAGGTAGATTCGACCATCATCACCTCCTGGATCACCCTCCCAAATCTTCCCCTTGTGTGTTTCCCTGCCGCGGCCCTCAAGAGGATCCAGCTCTTTCGGGGTCCTTGTCGCCATCGCAGAAGAAACAAGAAACCTCTCTAAATATAACTATGCTAAGATTTGCGTAGAGCTGGACCTCGCTATTGAGCCACCCTCAGAGATAGAGTTAGTCCTTGGAGATAAATCATTCAGTCAAGCAATAGTTTACGATAACAACACCATTTTCTGTCAACACTGCCAGATGAGCGGACACTCTCTACTACACTGCTTCCGCGCCCACCCTGAACTCAAAAAACCTGTTCCCAGGAAAACGGGTGGCCCTGCTGCGGCTCCAACATCCCGCCAAACAACGCGGATCCATTCCAACCCTGCTCCTCCCGTTCAGAGTCCCCAAACACTTTGTGCTGATATCGCCGCACCTACATCCGCTCTCGCCATCACTATCCTCAATTCCAGCGGGACATTGGACTCAGAATCAGCTGTTGTCGCTTCTGAGCTGCAGGACTCTGAACTCCCCTGTCACCCCAAATCCCCCTCTCTTGCCATTACTCTTCATAACTCCTTCGAAGCTCTAGACTTCGATGCGGATGACTGCTCTCCGGAGACACCCACCAACGGCGGCCTCCCTAACCCCCCACCTGTCATCGCCCCCTACATTTCACCCCCTGCACCCCTCTCTCCATCTCAGCCCCCCCCCAAGCCTCTTTCTCCGATTCTCCCAGTGCCCAGTCTTCGGATGCCCTTAGATCGCACTCCATCGGCGCGGTAGTCGGGGCACCTTCCCCCCTTCAAGCGGTCTCTGTCCCTACTCGCCCGCACTCCCCGATCTCAGGCAGGTTTTGGCAGGCTCAGCAAGCGGGATTCCTTGATCGAGACAGTCCTCTTTGCGCCCTGGCGGAGTGTGAAGACACGGTCATTCCCTCCCCGGCAGACACTAGTATTCACCAGAGTGCAGAAAGGTATCTTGAACCTGTCTGCACCAGCTCAGAAAACAACCCTCTCAAGAAAAAGAAGAAATCTAAGAAACAAAGGCAGCGCACGGCGATGACCACGAGATCTGCCGCAAAGCTGCAAACCAACCTTTTCCCCTCCCTTAATGCCTAACATTCTTTCTTGGAATGTCCGAGGCATTGGGAACAAACAGACTATGAATCGAATAACCAGCCTCACCAAAGCTCATCGGATTGATCTGCTTGTCATTATTGAACCCAAAATTCAACAAAAAAGAATGAAAGAAATTCAACTCAAGCTGGGCTTCCCTACCACGATCTCCGGATGTCGTGACATTTGGAGCTTCTTCGCCGCTGACTTTCGCTTCGGCATTATAGACGACTCCCCCCAAGCCCTCTCCTGTTGGGTCGAACACCCCACCTTCAAGTCCCGCATCCTCCTGTCGGCCATCCATGGTAGTTGCAGCATCCCGGAGCGTAAAACTCTTTGGGAGCATTTGTCGGGCTCCTCCATCCCTCACGAAGATCTGCCATGGCTGTGCATCGGAGATTTTAACACAGTTTCTTGCCGAGAGAAGAAATCTGGGGGTCGTGACCCCCCCCCCATTCGGCCATGGAGGACTTCAATAACTTTGCCTTAACCGCCCACCTTTCCACCATCCCCTTCCTCGGCAATCAGTTCACTTGGTGCAACATGCAAGAAGGCTTGCGTAGGCAATACTCTCGCCTCGATCGCGCCATAATTAACGACAGTTGGTCGGAGTTGGGCTTGACTAGTAACCTGTCTCATCTGAACTCCACTGAATCGGACCATTCCCCCCTCCTTCTCGAGATTAACATCTCTCATCATCGTATCAAAAAGTCCTTCTGCTTCCTGGACTTCTGGCGCCACCACCCCCAGTTCATGCACATCGTGGAAGAGGCTTGGGCGTCGGTCAATCACCCGGAACCTCTGGTCAGAATTGCTTCCAAGCTTAAAGCTACAAGAAAAGCCCTCACGGCCTGGAGCAAGATTGCGTTCGGAGACATTTTCCAGGCCATTAAAGATGCTGAAGACGATGTCACCCGCGCGGAGACCGACTTCGCCCTATCCGGGTCCCAGGAGAACCGCGCTTCTCTCAACCTTGCCAAGGCCATTCTCAAGTCTAGAATCAGAGTTGAAACTGAATTCTGGAAACAAAAGGCTAGATTAACTTGGGACTTGGAAGGAGACAAGAATTCTGGCTTTTTCCACAAATGCGTCAAAGGTCGCAGAAGCGCTCTGAAGATTCATCGAATCCGTGATGATAACGGTCAGCTGCTGGATGAGCAGGAGGACATTAGAATGGCAGCCACGAACTATTTCTCTAACATATTTACTAAAGAGGACGTGCTCAAAGATGACGATTTCCTGGCCGAGATCCCATCCCTGATTTGCGACAGTGACAATGACTGCCTCCGCGCTCCCCCCTCTGTCGACGAGATTAAGACCGCGGTGTGGGCCATAAATGCTAACAGCGCACCGGGTCCGGATGGATTCAACGGGGTGTTCTTCCGTACTTGCTGGGACATCATTAAGTCCGACCTTGGGGATGCCACTGCCGCATTTTTTCAAGGAGCCACTTATCCGAAAGCTATATCCTCCGCTCACATTATCCTTATACCCAAGAAAGACAACCCGGACACCTTCAAAGATTTTAGACCGATCAGCCTCTGCACCTTCACCAACAAAATAATCTCTAAAATCATTGCTTCCAGAATGTCGGATATCCTCCCCAGAATCATATCCGAAGAACAAAGCGGCTTTGTCAAAGGTCGCAACATCACAGATAATATCCTTCTGGCACAAGAGATGATCACTTGTATGAAATTTCCGTCCAGGGGGGGAATGTTGCCATCAAGCTGGACATGGAAAAAGCTTACGACCGCCTTGACTGGCAGTTCATGATCTGGGTGTTCAGAGCCTTTGGTTTTTCGGAACCAGTTATCGACATCATCTTTAGATCCATCAACAACTCCTGGTTCTCCACCGTCATCAATGGCCAACCTCAGGGTTTCTTCAGAGCTACTCGCGGGGTCAGACAGGGAGACCCTCTCTTCGCCACTATTTTCATCATCTCGGCTGAAGCTCTGAGCAGAAACCTCAAAATTATGCCGCGATCTTCTGGGTTCCAGCACTTTTACACTTCGACCGGGTGCCCTCTTATTACTCATCTCGCGTACGCGGACGACATCCTCATTTTCTCCGCCGGCGCTATTGGGGCCATTGAGGTGGTCATTAGTACTCTAGCCAATTATACTCGTTGCTCCGGCCAGAAAATCAACAACAGCAAGAGCGTGATCTAAACTCATCACAAAGCAGACAGATCTCACTCGGCTGTCTTGTCCTCCATGACTTCCTTCTCCACAGCTTATCCCCCTTTCCTCTACTTAGGGTGCCCGTTGGTGTACGGTAGAGCCAACTCCGGGATTTACGATCACTTGGTAGGCAAAATTCGAAAGAAAATTGCGGGCTGGCACAACGCCACCCTCTCCCCTGGAGGAAAACTTATGCTCATTAAGCACATCCTTTCCTCCATCCCCATCTACACACTTGCGGTGTGCTCCCCCCCACCAAAGTTCTCCATTCTATCGAATCCATCCTTGCTAATTTCTTTTAGGGTCATCTTGAGGGGAAGAACAAGTATCACTGGGCCAGTTGGGCCACCATGGCAAAAACTACTGTCGAGGGAGGTCTGGGATTCTGCAGGCTGGCCCATATGGTCGACGCCCAATCGACTAATTTGTGGTGGAAAATCCGCTCTGATAACTCGATCTGGACCAGGTTCATGCGAGCTAGATACTCCAGATTCAGTCACCTAACTGAGGCGTCTGCCAACTGCAGATCCTCCGCGTCGTGGCGGCGCATCTTACGGGGTCGAAACCTTGCGGAACCTCACTTTCGTTTGACCCTGGGTAATGGGCGTTCGCAGGCTTACAATGAACGCTGGTTAGGAGACGATATCATCAGGCCCAACGCTCTCACCCCACCAAAGTGCGAGATCAGAGACTTATGGGATGTGAACGCGTCCGGGTGGGATTGGAACAAGGTTCATGATTGATTTGGCCCGGCAGCTTTGGCACGCCTGGCAGCCTCAGATTTGTCGATCAACGACGCGGAGGATGTGCTCTGTTGGTCTCCTAATCCGGGTGGCATCTTCACCCTTGCTTCTGCCAGAGACATCATCAGAGGCATCGAAGTCACGAACTCCCCTTCCGCCAAGTTTTGGCATACGTGCATTCCTGCCAAATGGTCCATTCTCATCTGGCGTACCGCGCGTCGTAAACTCCCTACGGATGATGCCGTCAAATCTTTCGGCTACTTTCTGGCGTCCAAATGCCACTGCTGTGTAGATCCCCATCGAGAATCTGCCGTTCACGTCCTCCTCTGTGGGGATTCTGCCTCCTGCATTTGGATGAACCTTCAACACAGGTACAAAATGGCTCATATGATCGGGGGCATCAACGATCTGCTGGCTAGCTGGAACACTTCTCACGGGCATCAGATCGTCGCTGCCGCCGCTTTTTGGGTATTATGGAAGAACAGGAACAAATTCAGATTTGAAGGGCACCAATAACCACTTCAGCAATTGTACAGGGAGGTGGTTCGGTAAATATTCAAGAGAAGGAGGTGCTGCTCCCAAACCTCGAATCAGTTTTGGGACGTCCTGGATTTCTGACAGGGGCCGGGGCACGGGTCCTTTGGGACATTGCGTTGCCCTCCTAACTTTCTGTTGCTCGGTTCCTGTTCCGTTTTGCGGGCAACCCCTTTTCTTTCTCTCTTTGTTTTGTAGTTGACGCGCTTGGCGCGCTTACTTGTATAGGCTACGGCATTTTGCGCCTATCTTTCAATAAAGGTTTTCTTTCCAAAAAAAAAAAAAAAAAAAAATATATATATATATATATATATATATATATATATATATATATATATATATATATATAATATATATATATATATATATATATATTATTTATATATATATTATTGAAATATTAGATAAGATATATATATATATATATATATATATATATATATTTATATATATATATATATATATATATATATATATATATATTATTGAAATATTAGATAAGATATATATATATAAATATATATATATATATATTTATATAAAAAAAAAAAAAAAAAAAAATATATATATATATTTATATATATATATATATATCTTATCTAATATTTCAATAATATATATATATATATATATATATATATATATTATTGAAATATTAGATAAGATATATATATATATATATATATATATATATATATATATATATATATATATATATATATATATACTTCTTCTTTTTTTCTTTTTTTTTCTTTTTTGAAGGAAGAGAACTTTTATTGATGTATCAGGCACAAAAAGCCGAAGCCTATACAAATAAGTACGCCATGTGCGAGTAAACAAGAAACGAAAAAGGCCAAAACCGAGCACCAGAGGGCGCTGCGAAATATGCTAGAGCAAAGCCTGCCAAAATCGGTCCGAGGAGTGGGAGCAGCGGCTCTTAATTTTAAGGATTTGACGGAGGACTTCACGAATTAGTTGAGCCTAGTTGTATTAGCGACCTTCATACCTGAGCATGTTTTGATTCTTCCATAAAACCTAAATACCGGTGGCTGCCACGATCTGATGGCCGTGGGAGCGCCCCCAGCTAGTCAGGAGATCGTTGAAGCCCCCGGGATGATGATTCTATCTGCACCTGATGTTGAGACTGGTCCACAGCTGCGATGCCAGGTCACCGGATAGAAGGACGTACCCCACCGTTCTGCATGATGGGATGCACAGCAGTGACATTTTAATGCAAGGCTGTAGCCAAAGGAGATGATAGAATCGTCTGTGGGGAGTTTCCTTTTCTGCGCTCTCCAGACTAAGATCGACCATTTAACGGGGATGCACAATTTCCAGTAAAGGGCAGTGAAAGGAGACGGAGTGCCAGTCCCTCCCTTTAGCGATGATCCTGGCAGATGCCAGAGAGAAAGTGCCATTAGGATTCGGGGACCACCGCAGGGAGTCTGGCTCATTGGAAATCTGCAAATTGACGGCAACGAGTCTGTCTGCCGCTTCCTGACCGAGCCTTTCTCTCACTCTGTTCCAATTCCGTCCGTGTTCGTAATCCCACAGTTTTCCAATTTCTTCGATATAGGGGTCGTGGGCGGTGTGAAGCTTGTCTCCCAGCCATCGCTCGAAGCTCATCGAGGCCTGACCGTTTCCCAGCTGCAGACGGATAAGGGGTTCGGCTAACTCTCTGTCGCGAGACATGCGACGCCATGTGGCCGAGAATCTGTTGTTCACTAGAGCAGTCGTCGGGTGTGAGAATCTGAAGTATCTGGCCTTCATGAACCTGGACCAGAGAGAGTTTTTCGTTCGCAGCTTCCACAATAACTTTATAGAACATGCATCCACTACGTGCTCCAATCTGCTAAACCCTAGGCCACCCTCCTTGGTAGGTTTGGCCATGGTGATCCAACGAGCCCGGTGGTGTTTGTCCTCGTCGTGGCTACTCCTCCAAAAAAAATCTGGCAAAGAGGGATTCGTTCAATGTGATAACCTTCTTGGGGGGGCCGTACACTGACAGGGTGTAAATAGGGACGGAGGAGAGTACGTGTTGAATCAGGATCAGCTTCCCGTCGAAAGAAAGTGTGGCGTTGTGCCAACCCTCGATCTTCTTCCTAATAGTGCTCACAAGGTGCTCAAAAATGCTAGAGTTAGACTTGCCGTACACTAGCGGACAACTTATGTAGAAGAAAGGAGGGTACGCTATGGCGAAGGAAGTCAGATTGGAGAGCCTGGTGGAGTGGATCATGTCTGCTTTGTGGTGAGTGTAGATGACGCTTTTGTTATTGTTGACACGCTGCCCAGAGCATTTGGCATATCTCTCCGGCGTTCTGTGGACGACCTCAACCGATCCGATGTCGCCCGAAGAGAAGATGAGGACATCATTGGCGTAAGCAAGATGGGTTATGATGGGGCAACAAGTGGTGGTATGAAAATTATGTAATTGAGTATTGTTGGTCAAGTTTTTAAGGTTTCTGCAGAGGGCTTCTGCAGCAACGATAAAAATGGTGGCTGAAAGGGGGTCTTCCTGGCGAGTGCCATGACTGGAGGGGAAGAATTCCTCCGCTTGACCATTGATGTCGATGGAGAACCTGGAATTGCTGATGGATCTGAAGACTATGTCAATCCACGGTTCTGAGAAGCTAAAGGCTCTAAACACCCAGATCATGAACTGCCAGTCTAGACGGTCGTACGCTTTTTTTATGTCAAGTTTGATGGCGACGTTACCCCCTATGGCCGGGAATTTTATGCAAGTGACCATTTCTTGTGCGAGGAGGATGTTGTCCATGATGTTCCTTCCTTTGACAAAGTCGCTCTGTTCTTCGGAGAAGATCCTGGGCAGGAGGTGAGACATCCTATTAGAAATGATCTTCGAGATGATCTTGTTGGTGAAGTTGCATAAGCTTATGGGCCTGAAGTCCCTGATGGTCTCTGGATTCTCTTTTCTGGGAATTAGTATGAGGTTAGCCCTGGATATGGATGTAGGGTATCTCGTACCCTGAAGAAATGTATGATGGTGTCGAGTAAGTCAGATGTTATGATGTCCCAACAATTTCTAAAAAAACTCCGTTGAACCCGTCAGGGCCGGGGGCGCTGTGCTCATCAAGAGTCCAGACCGCTACCTTGACTTCCTCAGCGGAAGGGGTGACCAGAAGCATGTCATTCTCTTGTTCGGTGATGATGTTGGGGATCTTGGAGAGGAACACGTCGTCTTTGACTATAGCCTCTTTGCTGAAGAGGGACGAGAAGAACAGTGTAGCAGCCTCCTGAATGCTCTTCTGGTCTTGCAGCAGGATGCCGTTGTCGTTCGAGATACGGTGGAGATTGAGCTTTTGTCTACGCCCCTTGACACACGCGTGGAAGAAGCCGAAGTTACGATCACCGTCCAAGTCCCAGGCAAATCTGGCTTTTTGTTTCCATAATTCTGTTTCGACCTTTAGGCGAGACTTGAGAATAGCTCTGGCAAGATTGAGCGAAGTTCGTGCCTCCGGATTTCTAGCCTGAGCGTACCGGGTTTCCGCTCTGGTAATGTCATCCTCCGCAGTGCTGATCGCCTGGAAAATGTTGCCAAACACGGCCTTGCTCCAGGTGGAGAGCGCCTTACTGGTGGCTCTAAGTTTGGCAGCCACTCTAACCAGGGGGTCAGCGTCATCAGAGGAGTTCCAGGAAGCAATCACAACTGGGATGAACTGAGGGTGATGTCTCCAAAAATCCAAAAAATAGAATAGTTTTTTCATGCGATGGGGGTTACTGCTGATCTCGATGAGGAGAGAGGAATGATCCGATTCCGTAGAGTTCAGGTGGGAAAGGTTAGAGATGATGCCTATGTCAGCCCAGAGGCCGTTAATCAAAGCCCTATCGAGACGAGAGTATTACCATCGGGGGCCTTCCTGCATGTTGCACCAAGTAAAAGCATTGTCGGAGAAGGGGAGATGATTGAGATGTGCGTTAAAAATAAAGTTACTGAATTCTACTACGGCCGAAAGGGGGGCGGGAGTCTTCCGGACATCTCGGAGCTGCAAGAAATCGTGTTGAAGTCGCCGAGACAGATCCACGAAAGGTTGTTGGAGTGAGGTGCGCGGCTAACATGTGATCCCAGAGGAGGAGCCTACTCTCAGGACTGTCGCAGCTACCGTGAACTGCGGATAGAAGGATACGAGACCGCAATTCTGGGTGTTCCACCCAGCAAGAGAGAGCCTGACTGGAGTCCTAAACAAGGCCGAACTTGATTCCGGCAGGGAAGAAGATCCAGATGTCGTGGCAACCGGCTATGGCTACCACGAATCCGAGACTGAGTCGGATTCCTTTGAGTCTTTTTAGGGGGATTTTGGGTTCTATTACCACTAGGATGTTGATTCGGTGAGTTTTTGTGAGGCTGATGATCCTGTTCATCGTCGGTTTATTCGCTAGCCCTCTCACGTTCCAAGAAAGGATGTTAAGCATTAGGAGGGATGGGGTCTTGGTTGTGGAGCTTCGCGGTGGGCCTCGTGGTCCTTATCGGATGCTGTCCTTGTTTGTTCTTGGTCTTCTTCTTGTGGGGTTTGTTGGAGTTATTGTTGTTGTCTCCAGGGGATCTGTCGTTGTCCCTGTGAGAACTACTGAACAGCTCCTGGCGTCTCTTGCCCGATCGTGGGCAGTAGCATATTCTGATCTATCTGAATCCGCAAGAGCGCTCATAGGATTGTCAAGGTCCACGAATCCTGCTTCCTCAGCTTGCCTAAGCGTGTCTGCGATCTCTTGATCCACTGGTAGTTGAGATGTTATGTCGGTATCTGCGGAGTTTGGTTGGGTGGGGATAGCGGTCCCTGGATCTGTAGAAAATGCAGCTTTGGATCCCCCCTCGAGACTTGTAGCCTTAGTGGTTGGGGAATGGATTGTGTCAAGCGATAAACTGCTGGGCGGTGTGGCGGTCTTTGGCCTAGCTTCTGTATCTCTGCGCTGCTGTATGGTAACAGCGGGAGGAAGGTTCTCTTGGGCTTCTTCTTCGATGATGCTATCTGCCATGTTCAGAGCTTCAAATCTATTGGTGGTAGAAATTGGGTTGGAATTTGATGAGTTAGGAATGCCCTGTGTGGGGGGTTGGTTGCCGGGGTTTTGTCTGTACTATCTTCGAATCTGAGGTGTGAGTTTGAGAGGGGCTTGGATTGAGGCAACTCCTGCTATTTATTTTGCAGTTGTATATCCTTGGGGGCAATTTTTTTTCAGCTATGGGTGACCTTTGTAGCAGAATTTGGTGAGGTGACCTCTGGTGTGGCAATGATTGCAAAATAGGACATTATTGTCATCGATGAGAGGCTGGATGTGGGTTTGCTTCCCTAACTCTATGTTGATGGATTTGGGCAGTTCTTTAGAGATGTCTAGTTCCATGTAGACATTAGCGTAGTTGGCTCTGGTGAGATTCCTGGTTTCCTCTGCCGTGGCCACAAAATTTCCAAACGAGTTGACGATCCTTTAGAGAGCTGCGGGGATGAATCAGATCAGAGGGGGATTAGGTAGTGTGACCCATGCTGCCACTACGGGCGAGTCTTCACGAGGATTGAGGATCTGCGACCATCTGACAACTGTCATGGTTTTGGATTCCACCTTGCTGGTGTTATTGATAAGAGTGATCCTTTGGTCTTCTTCCGCAGAGAGAAGCAGCATAATGTTTTTGGGGTCCAAGGGTGCGACTCTGTACGCTGATTTAAACTACCATTTGGCAATGTGTTCTTGGATTCTGGCCAGTTTGGGGCAGCCCGATGAGAATTGAAGCACGAAGGTGAAGGAGAACCTCTAGTGCAGGGAGGTTAGGTCAGCATAGGAGAAGTGGATCGATAAGGGTTGTCCTTCTGTGGGCGAGAGGTATCCAATATCAGAGAGCGGGACATGCGGAAGGATCGGTCGCTGCAGGCCAGTGCGATCGGGTCTCACCATGTCAGCGAAAGAGACAGGGGGTGGATCCTGAAGAAGCAACCGCTCGAAGAGGATGAGATGGGGGCAGCTAGGGGGTAAAAGTCCTATCAATGCCAGGAAACTGGGGCGGGAGCCCAGGGCCTCTAGAATCTGCTGCGCAGGTGGGAGATTTGTTCAGGATGTGTGCGCCAGCTGAGGAAGACGGGTCCAAAGTAGAAAGCCCTAGGAGCGCAAAGGATGGCGCTTCGGACGCATGAAGAGGGGTGCCTCCGGGGGGATCTCCTGGTGAGGTGAAAAAGTCGCCACATGATGGGCGCGTGACCGCGAACAGAGCTCTCCAGAGGACCTGAGAGATCAGGGGAAGGGGGGCCCCGGGAGCTAAGAAAGGAGGACCGCCTAGTCCGGTTGTATTGGAGATACCGCCTGACGCAAGAGCAGTCAAACCCAGATGAAGGGGACTCGAGGCCCGCGGCCATGAGGAAGGAGACGCATAGCGTGGGCTGGGCGCATAAGCAGCCTTCCCAAGGCTACAGCAGGGTGCATGGGTGCTGGACACAGAGTTTGGCTCACACTCGGAGGGCGCAGATGAGTCTAGCGTCCCCATGCACGCAGGCGAAAGGGGAAGGGTACGGGGCGCATAGGCGATTCCGCCGCTTAAAAGCGGCGCATAAGCCTGGTGAGCGTCGGAATTGCGAGGGAGGCTAAGCTCCTCTGTAATCGGAGCGGGTGCAGGGTCCTGAAGACGGGCGCATGCCCTGGTGCAGGAAGGGGAGGGAGCGCATGGCCCTGTAGCGGGCGCATGGCCCTGTAGAGGGCGCATGGCCCTGAAGATGGGCGCATGCCCCGGAACAGGAAGGAGAG
>JANAVB010025196.1:31279138-31346638 GCA_029216955.1 Iris pallida | reverse complement strand
AATCATTCTATACCATCCCTACTAGGTTACGGTAGCCTAGAACAGATTCTAACTCGGGTGGTTGGCTAGTTTCGAGTCGGATTGGTTAGATAGGTGCCGTAAGTCTAGAAATGTGCCTTTCATGACTTTTGTGTGTAAGTAGCACACAGGGACTCGATTGAGTGGCACACTAGTGGCAAGCGCATAGTGGTCTTTGAGTAGATCACAACTATATATTGAGTTGAAAGATTTGAGTCAAAATTGGGTCTCCAATTGAAGTTGAAAAGTTCGTCGGTACTATGGTAGTTGGCCTTCTTGACCCGAAAGTCGCATCATAAAAATAGAGTACCAGGGACGTGCTTTAGTGGGACATAAAATGTCTACATGAAGGTCTCCCTGGAAAAGGATGTATCGATACATCCAAAATTTGGACCGTTGGATGTTGATCCAATGGTTCGGATTGAATAATTGTGTAGAAATATCATTTAATGCTGATTTAGACTTTTGACCTGTTGGTAACTTGCTTTAGCAGGTCATTCTTCACTTTAATTTTTTTAATGAACACCCTAAATTGACTCATATTTACTCTCTCTTTCGTCCATCCAATTTAATATTTCGTAATTATTTTTTGGTTACAGGCCGTGGTGGTGGTGGTGTTGGTGGTGGTGGTGGAAATAGAAACGGAGATGAAGAAGGAAATAATAATCGGTCCGGATCGCGTCGAACGTCGTCGAGCCCTCCTAGAACAACGAGGAGTACTAGCTGCGTCGAGAAGAATCGGTCCGGTTCGCGTCGGACGTCGTCGAAACCTTCTCGAACAAGAAAAAGTACCAGCGGTGCCGCTCTAATTTTACTGTCCATGCCATTGTCAGAAATCTTATTTTTCATCTAATAATTTAGTATTTTGTTAATAAAGCTACATGTCATGGTGGTGGTGGTGAACTGAGGAAACCTGCTTCTGAGGTCTGACGGATCATTTGCTCACATATTTAAAAAAAATCTGTATTGATCGGACGAAATATTTTTTACTTTTCTAACGATAATATTTTCGAAGAGAATATTTTTTTTGGACGGTGAATGGTCATTCTCTTTGCTTTTAACACGGAGAATGGCCATTCTCTTTGCTTTTAACACGACGAATGGACGGAGAATGGCCATTCTCTTTTCTTTTAACACGACGAATGGACGGAGAATGGCCGTTCTTTTTGCTTTTAACACGGAGAATGGCCATTCTCAAGGAGAATGGCCATTCTCCGTTCTTTTAGCATGGAGAATGGCCATTCTCCGTTCTTTAAAAATGGAGAATGGACACTCTATGTGCTTTTAACAAAGTATGATACATTTAGGACTGGAAATGTTCAAGTATCTCATATTTTTTCACCAAATATTTACAGTATTTTTAATATCATTTACCATAGTATATTCATTTAATATTAAATCATTTTTAAGAAAATTCGAATATCATTTTATCAGGCTTCCACTGTATGGCTGTACAAAATTTCTTGCGAGTGTTTGAATATAATTAACCTACTATCAAAGAGAATTTTTCTTACATTACATTATGCATTACACTGGCATCGACTTCATACTGATGGCATCGATGTACTGATGGCAATAATAAAGGATGAACAAGCAGGATTACAATTATGCTTCAGCAATAACAAGGGATGAATAGGTAGGATTACAATTTTGCTTCAGCAATAACAAGGGATGAACATGCACTGGCATCGAATTCATACTGATGGCATCGATGTAATGATTTTTTACAGAAAGCAAAACACATTACAATCAAATAAAGTTTTAGTGATCCCAGGAATGCAACCGTAATGAGGCCATCTGTAAACCCTAGGAATGCACCCAGGACTCAGGAAATCTGTGATGGGCATCTGCAAATCAAAGGAATACACCAAAATATCAATATCATCTACGAAGGCCAACTGCCAATCAAATAAATACTTCAACCAAAAAATTATAATCAAATTAAGTATACTTCATTCCAAGTCCAATAAACTGCATAATTCATGTTACAGTAATCTGCCCAATCCACGTTAGTAATTCAACATAGAACCTGCATAATTCACAATACAATAATCCAAATAAATATCAGACCAACTCTAAATTCAAGACCATATTATATTTTCCAAACAAATTATGAACTATGCACTTAGTACAAGCAAAAAATTTAGTCTTACAATATTTCAAACGAAAAATTTAGTTTGACCGCCATGACCAACAAATATTCAGAACCATATTACAAGTCAAATATTACTTCCAAATTGAAATAAAAGATTCAAAACTCAAAAGATGAATCTTCAAAGCCATCTCCATCTTCTTCTTCTTGTTTCTTTTTTTTCTTCTTCTTCTTCTTTCTCAAAATATCCTTCACCTACACCTTGAGAGACGGATTAAGAAAAATTATAGTCAGTATGGACTCACTGTATATGTAGAAATGACATCCAGAAATATAAATAGAAGTATCAAAGTGTTGGCTAGCATTAAAGTGTCAATGTGCACAGTGTGTATTTTTACATAAGAGTTTGGGCTAGCCCCATTTACCTTCTTCACGAGGGAAGGAAAATCTTATTCTTGGTCAGCAAATTCAACCTCTATCTGGTTAATCTTATCCAGAATCAATTTCTGTTTGTCGGATATAGTCTTCATCTCTTTGAAGACATTCTCAAAGTTTGTAGCAACAAAATTGTATAGATCGTCAACCCTGTCCTTAGTGTTTTTGATTCCATAAGTTGATGGTTTTCCAGATGTTGATGGTTTGCTTGCAGCTGCTGTCCGTTTTCCAAACATTCGAGTGAAGGTTAGTTTTCTCATGGGGCCTTTGTTTTTAATATAAACATCCCCTGCTAAGCTTGGGACAGAATGTTTATTAGCCATCGAGCATACAAATCCTCCGAAAGGGAGAGTTGTCCTTGCAGTTGGTTTACCCACGAGATGCATTATTCTACTGAACATGTAGGAACCTATATCCATCCTTTTTTTTCTTCCCCATGTAATAAATAAATTTTACTCTCTCGGGATGGATAGAAAACTCATGTCCAGTAGGGTTGAGTGTTTGAGATACATAGGCATGCAACAATTTACACAAAGTTTTTAATTAATCTTTGTATACATTTTGAGGGGTCTTGGCACCCATTGATACACCTGTAATCTCATGAATTGCATCCGTCATGGAAACATTATCAATATCTTTTATATCAAACTCAGGAACTGGATCAAATCCATAAAATTCGTTGAAGACAGCAGCATTTATCCTAATCAGTTTCCCTCTCAGAAACGCCAGTTGTTGATCCTCTTCTTTTTCTTTAATTTCAGCCGGAAGATTTGAGTAAAATTCTCTTACTATTGTTTGGGAGATTTTCTCAAGACAGAATTTGTTCAGTTTTTCCAATTGATAGAATTTTAATATATCCAGGAAAGCTTTGTCTTCGACATCATCCATCTTAATTGATCTTTCAAGCATAACAGCCTTTTTCTTGAAATATTTAATGTAAATCTTCTTAGATTTAGAGTCTTTAAATTTTTTTACCTCCTCTCCAGCCTGGGGTTTATTTGATGATCGCTCTTCCTCTTCATTTTCCTCTTCTGATGAGGATTCAAAACCCTCAGAGTACACTGATGACTCTGTATCCGTTGCCACCTTAGCCTTCGCTTGAGTACGCCTTCGATCTTCATAAGTTGAGTCTTTCGACGACTCTGTATCGAAGATAGATTTTTCGGTGTTTGTCGAACAATGAGTTTTTTTAGCCTTTTTTGCACGTGGCTTGGCTGTCGCCTCCGCTTTCATCGTCGCTGCCGCCGCCACTGCTTCCGCCGCTGCCCTTTCGTCCTCTGCCCTAGCGACCATAATCTTGGTTTTTACCGCCCTTGCAAGTTCTGCCCTTCGGGCCTGTATCGCATCCCTTTGTAGATCCTTCCCCTTCGACGACGGTAGTTGTTTCTTCGGCGAAATTTTGATTAAAAGAGGGTTTGGGAGAGGGTTTAGGAGAAGGAAGAGGGTTTGAGAGAAGAAGAGGGATAATTCGACCGTCTTATATGACCTTGGAAAGTAGAAAAAATTAGAATAGTTTTGAGTCTTAAATTAAATTTATTACTATTATTACTAGTATAAGATGGTCGAATTTATTACTATTAAATTTAAACAAACTACTTTCCAAAATTAAATTTATTACTATTATTACTAGTATATATCCATGTGAAATAACTACATAAACCTTTGGGATTTTGAGACCCTAATTTTAAAAACTACTTTCCAAAATTAAATTTATTACTATTATTACTAGTATATATCCACGTGTTCCGTATAAATTATTGAAAATTTTGGCAGAAAAAATGTGGTGGAAACATGTTTAATTAAAAAATTTTGACAACATATTTAAGAATGTGAAGTTTAATCTCAATATTTCCATTTTTCGAATATTTGATTAAATTTTTGAAAATAAGAAGACTATGTACTTGAAAAGAGTAAAATTGAAACATCAAAGTTGTCCTCTATTTTACTTTGTAATCATATTTAAGATGGATTTGACGGCAAGATTGACGCTGGCAGCATAATCAATTCTATGACGTAACAAGTCATTGATGGGGATATCGACGCTGATATATGGATTTGACGTAACAAGGTTTGTTAATTGAAAAATAGATAAAGAGCAATGCTATAGTTAGCAAATGGGTGTAAGTTGTAAGAAGGTTGTAAAAGTTTGATTGTAACCGAAACCAAATTGAGTTAACAAAATATTATATTTTATTAAATCCCAGCTTCGTCGCCGGAACATTCTCCGGCGAAGTATACAAGAGGAGGACAAAAAACTGTAAAAAACGAAAGAAAAAAATAGAAAAATAAGAGGTCTACCCCTCACTGGCCTCGCGGAGGATCTCCGCAAAGTCCTACAGGGTGCACACACCCGCCCTATGGCACAGGTGGCAAAACGCTTCCCTCTTCTCCAGAGAATCCCGTTCCTCCGGAGTGATCGGCAACAGGTCAAAGTTGGGCGTCGGATGAAGAGGTCGAGCGATGACCTCCAGTGACAACCTGCAGGAGGTCAGGAAGTCCGCAGCCACTGCCAGCCAGTCATGGGCCGAAGGCGGCGCAGAGCGTGCTCCATGCGGAGAGGCTCGACGACGACTGAAAGAAGACTCTGGCAATGGTTCCCAACCAGATGATCTTTTTGGAGCCATGTTAAATGTGCAACCTACTCAGATGAATGGGGACCCCTATGTATATATATACACGTTCCTAACCGACTCTTCTTATTCCTTATTGGAAGTTGGGGATATTCAATTTCTTATTCCTTATTGGAAGTTAGGGATATAATGCTAAGTCTACTACCAAATGCTTACAACACTCTTACAACCTTCACCCATTGCTGACATATGGGCCATGGGCCATGGCCCACATGTCAGCAATGGGTGAAGGTTGTAAGAGTGTTGTAAGCATTTGGTAGTAGACTTAGCATTATTGATGTCTTATTCCAAGCTTAGTTGGTTGTGCTGTTTGGCTTTTACATGGAAAGCCTAGGTTCAAGTCTGGTGTTTGGGTTCTGTAGAATTTTTCTATTGTTAACATTTTTTGGGTGCTATTATATGCTTTTAACTTAGTATGGAACAATTTTTGGGGCTGTTAATGACCATTCTCCATTCCTCTAACACGGAGAATGGTACATTTAGGACGAAGAATGGTACATTTAGGACGGCGAATGGTACATTTAGGACGAAGAATGGTAAATGTAGGACGGAGAATGATACATGTAGGACGGAGAATGGTACATATAGGACGAAGAATGGTACATTTAGAACGAAGAATGGTACATTTAGGACGGAGATAGGACAGAGAATGATACATGTAGGACGGAGAATGGTACATATAAGACGGAGAATGGTACATTTATGACGGAGAATGGTATATTTGAGACTGTTCTGTAGGGTTGTGAATTTTAAATAGTTTGGTTGTTTAGTTTTGTTTTGAATCTATATAAATTGGTTTTGAAGGCTGGTGAAGATGAATAGTTTGGCGGTTTGGCTGTATAAATAGATTTTAAAGGGTTGTGAAAAAAAAACTAATATTTTCGTATCGATCACCATTAATTATGGTGAATGGCACTGATACCACTAATATGAGTGGAATTTGCACCGCCAGAATTTATTTTGAATAAGGTAAAATCTGTGTTGGGAAATGTCGAAATCTCTTGGATATGATTACACTGAGATATTGTATTAATGGTAAAATCTGTATTGGGAAATGTCGAAATCTCAAAAGTGAGCCGTCCTAAGCGTCATTATATCACAGTCCATTTTACTTATAAAAAAATTAATCATGTAAAAAATTATTGACAAAAGTAAAATTTTATCAAAATGGAGAATCAAACTCATAAAAAATATCTTGTATGTAGACTAGTAAAAAATATAAAGAAATGCATGCATGCATGCATGCTAATGGTTTCACCATTCACCCAAGGAATGATTGATGATATCTAAATCATTATACATCTCGTATCCAGGTTCCCCTGGGACTAGGATTACATCATCATAGGATCGTTTAAACGTCTGTATTAAATAACAAATTTTCCAGAGTTCGTGGTCGAAGTGCACATTGAAGCACCCACGTATGTCGAGCACGCGAAGACCCTTGCAGTTGCATATGATAGATCGCAGCGTGTCTCCATTGAACATGCCGAATCCCATATGTAGGTGCTCGAGATGCGGCATCGAATCAGCCACGGCCTTTCCCTTCGTCTCGTTTTACGTGTCTAGCACGAATCTGTTCCTGAGCATGAAATCTGGAGGGGGCATGTTCCTACTCAGCTTGACCAGACGGTGGCAATACTTTCCGACAGAAAATATTTCAGTCGACGTGATATAGAGGCAGTAGCTAATGTCGAGTTCTTCCAGCACCGGGAGAAACTCCAAGTGTCTCACGAAAGTTTCATCACTCACGTCGCACTTCGGAATGCGCAGCACCCTTAGAAATTTCCCACTGTATTATAAAAATGGGAAAACATCAATAGAAATTAACAAAAGTATACGTAAAATTTTGTAATAGAAAAAATAAAGTATTAGAATAAGACCAAATAAAATTGTGTACTGGCCTTAAACATGCAAAACAGAAGGCTGCTTCGTCGAGCTTGTACGCGGAGAAGGACCCTAGATATCTCCCACTACGAGCCACGAGCTTCTTTGCGGTCAAACTAATCTCAGCGGTTTGCTGGGTCCTCTGGTACCACTGTACCAAGTCGACGTTAGACCAATAGTCTAAGGGACCGTTGAGCGCCTTCCACCACGAATGGCAAACTGGGGCCACGTTGCACATTACCTCGTCCGTCGGCATCCCCGACAGTACCAGTATCATCAAGAGAATCTCGGTAGGGATGATAGCCTATCCGCTGCAGTTGATCTTGCTCTTGCTCCTCTCTATTGCGACTGTTCTTCTTCTCTCCTTTGTTTCTCTCTAGTCGGATGGGTTCTCTTCTTTGGAAAAGGCTATTTAACCTCGTGGAGGGGTGCGACCGAACAAGGCACGAATTTATTGAAAAATAACGGTAATGCCACTGTATTAATATTAACAATTAGTCGTTTGGGCTCCCAACATATTTGGGTGATGTCATCTCCCATTATGTGGCATCTGACATGGCAGATGACATAACAGCTGACCTGACAAATTTTAACCCCAAAAATTAATTATCCAAATTTTTTTAATGTTAATATTAATGTCAATATTAATATTAATATTAATGTTAATGTTAATGCTAATGCTAATGTTAATGTTAATATTAATATTAATGTTAATATTAATATTAATGTTAATATTAATTAATGTTAATTTATTATTAAATTATTTATTTACTATTAATGTTAATTTTAATATTAATTTTATTGTTAAATTTTGCCATGTCAGCTGTCATGTTAGCAACCATGTCATATGCCACATAATGGAAGATGGTATCACCCAAATTTTTTGGGAGCCAAATAGCATTTTCGTAATATTAGTTTCAATTATATTATAAATTTTAAATTAACAGAAAAGCCAATGTAGATTTAATATTAATGCTACTGTTAAATTTTCCCGATCATACCTCGATACTTACGATTGTCGACCGAGTTACCGTCTTCATCATTATCAAGTTTTCACCCGAATTATCGTCCTCGCTGGGGCGTGATGCCGCACGAGCCTGGAGTTTCGCTCGTGCAAGGCAAGATAACAGATTCACAATAGTGTTTATAGCTCAAATTGATAACATAAGCAGCGGAAGGAAAATGTAGTATACAACAAGAATCTCTTTTATTGATAATGAACTGAAGGTTACAGTGGCTCTGAAGAGCCCAACTTAACATTCCAATTGGCTACAACGCTCATGATCTCTCTAGCTCACAAAGGAGTACATTGTTCCATACATTATGCCTCTTTATAGCCAACAAGTAGTCTTCGACTGAACATCTCCATGTCGTAAGTCCGAACGCCAATGCGGTAGCTCCTCTTGAACGCTAAGGACTCCATGCCTCGGTACGTCCAAGCCGAGCCCCGCCTCGAGCCGAACATATCCTGAACTTGTCCACTACCGTGTCCCTGCGGCAGATACAGTTAGACATAATCTTAACGTAAACATAGTGATCGTGCTCATCTCTGTCCCATTTCACCTAGCCTGCAAGGATAGAACTTTACATAAGAAATCATATCATTTCACTCAACCAACCAACCATAAACTTAAACATATGCATAAGGGTGGCAGGCCCTGCGCCTGCACCCAACGCTAATCTCAGCCCACCGGCCCTATCTATATGAAGGTCACGGTGTTTCGCACCGTAATGCATCTTTGGTATCCTTATGTGTAAGACTATGATCGCTTCGATACGGGTTGCTAGCCAAATATCCGAAGGATCCCAAACTTACTGATATTATAGCTTATCACAACACTGGACGGTCGCAACCCTTCCTAATGATGTGTACCATAAATACCATACATAATTCCCTCCTTTGAACTACTCGGTTGATTTGGCCTACCGCGCCCATGCCACACTCTGTTGCAAGGCGACGATTTGGTTTTGCGGACACTTTACTGAATAAGGCAAAATATCGACCTCTTATCGTCCAGCGTAAAAGCATAGTTTGCACACCAGATCAACTAAAATCAGCACTTGCTCAAACGGGACTTATTCTTTGCATCGATTCGATTCATAGATTCCAATATTATTTTAGTATTGTATTGAGATTGTTGACTCTAGACTTGTATTATTTCTGTGTTGGATCTTTTGGATGATATTTCATACCTTATTGTCTTTATCTTTCGGTATCATCTATATTTCTTAGAGTTTGTGATTTAGTATATTATATTGCCATTGCTTGTCCTCCATTCGGAGTTGACCGTTCTCGACAGGTTTTGATATTATAACTGTTGTTAGACAGTAGAACTAGACAGCGTTCTACGTCGTTTCTGCGATGAAGGCTGGGATGCTGTCATGCACTCATACCCTTACTCCGGGTGCGAGTCGTGACAGGGTGCACGAGAAAGGAACAATGTCGCTACCGATTCGGTTGGGACCGATAGGTCGGAATCGGCCGGGTCGATCGAACGGGAACGGTTGAATTAAGATCCATTCCACGTTATGGAATGGCTTCTATGGAACCAAGTCCCATATTCAGTGGATTGCAGGTGATCGCGTAGGCGACGTCAGCGCAGCCAACCAGTCGCTCGCTTGAAGCAAGTCTATGGCGAGTGGCTGACCTCCTTCGTCTCGTCCCTCTTCGACGTCACTGGCATCACAAGCCATCCTGGACGTATAGCTTTGTTAATCGGGGTCCTTTCAACGCAAGTAGCTAGCTCCGATGCAAGTCCCCGCTTAACCTGTGCTGAAACCTTATGCATGACTATACCTTGTTTCCTCCTAGGCCGAAACGGTCCCGTGGCCCCGGGTTGTTGCTCGAGAAAACTATCGCCTTGTCGATAAGTTGTCCATAACCGTTCCCGTTCCCGTTCGATCGAGTCGATCGATCCCGACATATCAGTCCTGACCGAATCGATAGCGATAGTGTTCTTTTCTCGTACACCCCGTGGACGGAGTACGGGGCACGATGTAGGGATGGGGCACTACAGATATAGACTAAGATGTCGTCTATGAACACTATCACGAACTGTTCCAAATAGTGCATGAAGATACGATTCATGGGGTCCATGAATACGGCTGGCACACTGGTCGCTCCAAATGACATAACAAGGAAATCCCAATGTCCATACATCGATCTGAATGATGTCTTCGGGATGACTTGCTCTCTGACTCTGATCTGATGGTACCCTCATGACCGCAAGTCAATATTCGAGAATACAGCCGCTCCCTTGAGCTGATCAAATAAGTCATCAATGTACGATAATCAACACATAATCTTGACGTACCATCCTTCTTCTTCACAAGAAGCATCGGTGCTCCCCAAGGCGATCCACTAGCACGAATGAATCCTTTGGTTCTGAGTTCTTCAATCATCTTGTACAAGATTTCCAACTTTGAAGGTGCCATCCTGTAGACTCTCTCCGATACTGGTGTCGTCCCTGGAATCAAGTCGATGGTGAAAACTCTGCCTCACCGGAAAATCAAAACTCTACCTCATCGGGAATACCAAAAATAATCCTGCCAATATGGCAGTCTATTCTTGTGTATTGCTCCTTCGACCAATCCATTCCTAGGCCAAGGGACCGATTCGGCCCGCCGCAAAAGGGTCGCCGTCTAACCCAGCTATAGTCCGTGATGGCTTGACATTGCCAGTGGCCTTCACACCCTTTCACTGCTTAACAAATGTACGTGACACGGGACGGTGCTTGCTATACTTCGATATCCCAACAAAACTCTTTTCTAATGTGTTCGTACAACGACTTGACAAGCAAGGGCTACGTCAAGCCTTGCATCGAGGGAACGTGCTGTGCACGCGTTCGACTTGAACAATCAAGTTCTTTTGGTGCATAGACTTAAGCAAGAAGCAGTGAAATACGACTTAAACTATGGGACAAGCGAATATTAATATTAATTGTAGTTCCAATTACATTTTAAATAAAAAAAAATATAATTTTAACTTTAACTAGTTTGAAGTAAATGTTAAATCAAAAACTATTTTAAATTTTAGTATTAATATTAGTTTCAATAATATTGTAAATTTTAAATTAACAGGAATGACACGGTATTAGAAACCTAGCTAGCTGATGTCACGTCGCTCGGGGCTCGGTTAGTGTTCGTCTAAACTCGTACGTGCGAACTAGTTATTAGTAATGAAAACCAAAAATTGAATTTTAAGTTTAAAATCTACTTGAGCTCGATCCTTCCTCTTTATCCCATCTCCCACACTCTCTCTTTCTCTCTCTCTCTCTCTCTCTCTCTCGAGTTCTCTCTCACAGGTTGTGTTCTTTACACAACAGATCCAGTAGCATTAAATGCTACTGCATGCGTTATCCTATACAATTTAATAATAAACACTGATACCATATCATTAGAAGAGTAAAAGTTGTCTTTGAAGTTGTAAAAAATTACTTTGTATTATCTTCTCAATACTTTTTTTTATTGGAGATGACTTTTTAAACTTATTGTCATTTGTGAATATAATGAATTTCCGCCTATGCAAGATATTGTCTTCTGCCTCATGCCACATAAGATACACAACACATAACAAGACAATAGGGTTTTGTAGCATTAGATGCTGCTGCATGCGTTATCCTACATAAGAGGGCCACGTGGAGAATGATGTTGCATGCTTCCTCATGCGTTATTAGCTACATAATTTAATAATACATGTACCCAGAAGACGAGAAAGTTGTGTTGTTGGAAGTTGTTTCCTTAAAATTATGCTTGCTCCTAGAATCAGTCAAGATTTTTCATGAGCCATCAAAAGAGGGCTACGTGGCGGAGTTACAAGGAAGACGAAAAGGTTGTGTTGTTGCCTTGCTGGAAGTTGTTTCTTCCTGAATAATGCTTTTTGTACCTCCAAATTGTACTTTCAAACTGTCCATCCTTACGTGGCAGCTGACGTAATATGTTGATCTGGCAGCTGACGTGGCAAATTTTTTTAAAATAAAACTAAAAATAAAAATTAACATTAAAGTTAATGTTAACATTAATATTAATATTATCGTTAACATTAACAATAATATTAATATTAATATTAACATTAATATTAACATAAATTAATATTAACATTAAATTAACATTGATATTAACGTTAAATTATTATGGAGAAAATTGGGTAGTTAACTTTTTGGATTAAAATTTGCCATGTCATCAGTCATGTCAGATGACACACACTATTATTTAACATGCCACATCAGATGGGAGGGCTATATATTAGAGGGACAATTTGGAGGTACGAATATAGCATTACTCTTTCTTCTTGTATTGTTTCTTGTCCTTCGTTTCTTCTGCTGGTTTCTAACACACTCTATTTTCTTCAATGTCGACGTCACATGGAGAAACTGATCGTCGTGTGGAAGATTTAGTCGATGAAGAAAGCTTCCTTTCAAGAGGAGTGTCAGATGATTTGGATGATGAGCAAAGTTTGGAGCTGTTAACTTAGGAGACAGTAAAGAACAAGATAAAGAAAACACCGGAAGAATGCATCATAACGATGACGACGACATCAACGCAAACAACGAAATGTTATTTCGCATCACCCTTTCTAATGGATTTAAGAAATGTATTATATTTTTACATTTATTTCTCATATTTATTTTATTTTATTCTGTTCTTAGGGACGATGGTGAATCTCCATTGGATTTCGATACAGCGACGATGAAAAAAATATTACAGTCCGCCAACATTAACAAAGATCCAAAACATCTCTTAAAAGAAGATATTGTTGGCCTACAGTTCAACTCTATTGAAGAAGCAGAGACATTCTACCGGATATATTCAAAAGTATATGGTTTCAGTATTAGAAAGAACGATGTAAAGAAAAATAAGTCTGGGATGGTGATGGTCCGTAGTTGGTGTTGTTCGAATGCGGGATTCAGACACAAGAAATACAAGGAAGCTCCTAACAGGGTTTGTGAGCCAAGAAGTGAAAGTGGCTGTAAAGCAATTTTCCGTAATGGGTACATCGATTCTACAAAGATGTGGGCCGTCAAAAAATTTCATGTACATCACAACCATTGCCTGGCGAATGATTATGAATCAATTTTTTTGAGATCCCATCGTAAGATATCACCCGCAGAGTTGGAAGAAATTAAGATTATGAAGCAATCAGGGCTGGGGACTGGAGCGATATGGAATGTAATTGTCCATAAGAAATATGGCTGGGATAAGGTTGGATAGACGAAAAAAGATTTATACAACGCTCTAGCTCAAGATAGTAGAGCACTAGACGATGTTGATACTAACACAACACTTACATTTTTTCAATCTAAGGAGGGTATTGACCCAGATTTCTTCTACGCGTACAAGGTAGACGAAGATTCCAGATTGACCCATCTCTTTTGGGCTGACGGTGCATGTCGATTCGATTACGAATTATTTGGAGATTCACTAGAATTTGACTCTACATATAAAACAAATAGAAGTCAAATGCCGTTGGTGGTTCTAGTAGGTACAAACAATCATGCAATGACTTGTGTGTTTGGGTTTGCAATGATCCATAATGAGACTGCAGAGACATTCTTGGGTTGTAAAAAAATTCCAAGAGTGTATGAATGGCAAATTACCAGTGACAGTTCTCACGGATGGTTGCAGATCCATGAATAAAGCAATTGAGGATTTAATGCCCAGCGTAGTTCATCGAACGTGCACATGGCATATCCTAAACAATGCTGCCAAACATGTACACCGAGAGGGTTTTTAAAATAAATTGAGTCTTCTGATTAAAAGGTACATCGCACACTTGCTACTTTACTTTGAAGTATGTTGTTGTTACAATATTACAACTTTAGTTACTGTCCATGTTTTCTAAACAGGTACTATTCAGTCGAAAAATTTGAAAACCGTTGGCAGCAGATGCTAACGGATTATAATATAGAGAATAATGAGTGGACCACTGCATTGTACAGAACGAGGCAGCGATGGGCGGACACATTCCTACGTGGGCATTTCTTTGGCGGTTCTACTGCAACAAATAGATGTGAATCTATGAACGCATTTCTGAAAAGATTTTGAATGAGAAGCTGCCACTATGGAAGGTCCTTCAAAATTGTGACTTCGGTTTGGCGGCCTTACGTTGCGGATAGATGAGTAAGCATGTCACTGATAAACTCTCAACACCAGTTGTGAATCAAACTAGCATGGCCGTAATAGAAGATAAATTTGCCGCAATTTACACTAAAACGGTGATTATAGAGGTAGGAAGGAAATCACACGTTCTGATGCATATACAGTTCTCCATCATCACATCATAAGAGAGGCAGAAGTTTGCACTATCCAAAAGTATATGTCGCCAAACAGTGTCAACCGAAAGGTTACAATTGATCCGGCCGACAATATCATAAATTGTGAATGCTTGTGGATGGAGACCAAGGGGATTCCTTGTAGGCATATTTTTTAGCAATGAAGAGATTGCAAATTGGAGATATTCCAAAGAACTTGATAAAATCTCGTCGGCTCAAGGATTGTAAAGAGAGTTATCTCTCCGGACCTGGCTCAGAAAGAAGATTCATCCACCCAGACATTGTTGAGAACTGAAGGTATGGTGGTATTAATGAACAAGTTAATCTGTTTACATACTATTGTAAAAAATCAAGAAAAATTCAAGAGAGGGGAACGGAGTTGATGTCGTCTGTTCTGATAGAGTTGAAAGAAATGGTGACCGATATTGGTGAAGAAGAACAAATGGTAGCTGATGCAGTTCATGGAGTGCATGAAGCTTTAAAAGAGCCAAATTCGGTAGCAACGAAAGGAAGGCCTTCTCAAGAAAAATCAAGCCAGCCTACAGAAAGTCAACCTATCCCGATGCCTAGAACTTGTAGAGTTTGTAAAAAATCAGATCACAATTTTCGTAATTGTAAAGTACGATAGCGAAATAGTGACAAAGAGCAAATAGAATAAAATAAAACGTCGTTGACTTAAGATAATGTCTTTCCTATGTGGCATGATGTCATTCACACGAGACAATTAGATAAAAAATATGTTCTCCAATGCAAAAGTTTGAGAAGACAATTAGATAAAAATAGAGAATATCAAATTCCAAGTTCAAAATGAAGAATATCAAAAATGGAGAAAATATGTTCTCCGTGCAGTTCAAAACGGAGAATATCATTCTCCGTTTCAAATGACACGGAGAATATCATTCTTTGTTTCAAATTAAAACGGAGAATGAACATTCTAATGTGTTTTTAACACTAGGAATGTTATTCTCCGTTTCAAATTAAACGGAGAATACTGTTCTCCGTTCCAAATTAAACGGCGAATAGAATCCACAATCATTTTGACACTGGGAATGCTATTCTCCGTGTAATTCAAAACGGAGAATGCTATTCTCCGTTTAATAAAACACGGAGAATGCTATTGTGGTGTCGTGGTTACAATGCTAGACTTGTATTTAAGAGGTCATTGGTTCAAATCTTGACTATAACAAAATTTTGTTTTATTTATACTTTTTTGTAAGTTATGTATGGGGCCCATTTAAAAGGGAAAAAACTTTGATACAGTAGGGGGTATTAAAGTTTTGATACCCCCTATGTATGACATGTGGGCCCTTTCTGCTTTGTAAAATGTGTACACATATATATATACACATAAATTTTGAGAGGGCCCACATATCATACATAGGGGGTATCAAAACTTTGATACCCTCTACTGTATCAAAGATTCTCTCATTTAAAAGTTAAGTAAAATTGAGGAAAAAACTTTGATACAGTAGGGGGTATCAAAGCTTTGATACCCCCTATGTATGACATTTGGGCCCCTCCTGCTTTGTAAAACGTGTAAACATATATATATATATATATATACACATAAATTTTGAGAGGGCCCACATGTCATACATAGAGGGTATCAAAACTTTGATACCCCCTACTGTATCAAAGTTTCTCTCATTTAAAAGTTAAGTAAAATTAAGGAAAAAACTTTTATACAGTAGGGGGCATCAAAGTTTTGATACCCCCTATGTATGACATGTGGGCCCCTCCTGCTTTATAAAACGTGTAAATATATATATATATAAAAATATATATATATATACATAAATTATGAGAGGGCCCACATGTCATACATAGGGGGTATCAAAACTTTGATACCCCCTACTGTATCAAAGTTTCTCTCTAAAATTAAAACCCTCTTCAAAGTTGGCAGAATTCGAAGGGGCAGATTCATTGGTATTAATGACATATAAATGGCAGTAGTTGGAAGAGTTTGTTCTAGTCTTACTTAGCTTTACTTGAGAAGGGACAGATGCATTGGTATTAACGGAAATTAATTGAATTGAATTCGAAGTGGCTGCCACTTGGCGCATGAGTCCGAGTTGTTCCTTGCCTATAAATGGCAGTAGTGTAGGAAGAGTTTGTTCTCGTCTCACTTAGATTTTCTTGTGGAGATGGACTCTACCGATCCCCCGCCTTGGCAAGACACTTTCATCTTGGTTGTCGATCTCTTCATTCGAAGAAACTTTGGTGGTGAAGTCCTTCAGAAGACTGAGATGTGCCTGGGTTTGGATTTATTGCCAACCCACGCTCTGTCGAAGTGCCCGCACGTTGATTCGCTCGGACTATACACGGTGTTCCTTTGCCGCAAGGAGTTCCTTTGTTCAACGTATTCCTTTGGTCCGACGATGCACGACGAAGTGATTTGCCTCAAGGAATTCCTTTTCCTCAGGGCGTTCCATTGCTCGGAAGAATGCAATATGAAGTGAATTCCTTTACAGGTCCTTTGCCTCAAGGAAAGAGTCTTGCCAAGGTGGGGGATCGGTAGAGTGCATATCCAGGATAAAGAAGGATGCCTTTACACGGTGCTCTGCCTTAAGGAATTCCTTTGCCTCAGTGAGTTCCTTTGCTCGGACGATGCACGATGAAGTGCTTTGCCTCAAGGTGTCATCCAACGGTTTCTATGCTCTGATGATGCACGATGAAGTAATTTGGCTCAAGAAATTCTTTTACCTCAAGGCGTTCCATTCCTTTGACGATGCACGATGAACTGAATTCACTTCATTATGCATCATCAGAGGAATGGAACTCCTTGAGGCAAAGGAATTCCTTGAGGAAAATCACTTCATCGTATTTCGTCAGAGCATAGGAACCTTTGGATGACTTCTTGAGGCAAATCACTTCATCGTGCATCGTCAGAGCAAGAGCAAGATGAATTCCTTGAGGCAAAAGAACAGAAGAAAAGGAATTCCTTGAGAGCAAAGGACCTTGTAAAGGAATTCCTTGAGGCAGAGCACCTTGCAAAGGCATCCTTCTTCATCCTGGAGATGCACTCTACCGATCCCCCACCTTGGCAAGACTCTTTCATGTTGGTTACTGAAAGAGCCGCAGGGTTTGGGTTGATTGCCAACCCACACTCTGTCGAAGCGCTCGCACTTTGATTCACTCTGACTATACATGGAGTTTCTTTGTTCATGGAGTTCCATTGCTCTGACTATGCACGGAGTTCCATTGTTCAGGGAGTTCCATTGCTCTGACGATGCACAATGAAGTAATTTGCCTCAAAGAATTCCTTTGCCTCAAGGAGTTCCATTACTCTGTGATGCCCGCACGCAGCTCACATTCAACTTCTTTCTTAATAGTAGGATTTTATGTAGTAGTTCAGACTTTCATATGTAAATAAAAGTTAAACTTTTCATTATTTTCACAATATAAATGTAACTCAAAAATGATTTTATTATAAAAGACAGAGCAGAGCAGACATTATAAAAGACAGAAGTTCCTTGCCCATTACATAATTACGTTATTGTTTTACAATGTCATTGCTAGGATGGTGGTGTTACATATTATCTTGAAAGCAAATTCTTAGCCCATACCAACCTCGTCATATTCTCATCAAGCTCATCTTCATTCTCCTTTTCAAACTAAAAGGAGAATAACATTCTCCGTTTCAAAAGACACGGAGAACGTCATTCTCCGTTTAAATAAAAATGGAGAGTGAAAATTTTAATGTGTTTTACCACTGGGAATGTTATTCTCCATTTCAAGACAGACGAAGAATGTTATTATCCGTTCCAAAATAAACGGTGAATAGAATCCTCATACGGTTTAATTTAAACGGGAAAGTTATTCTCCGTTTCAAGTAAACGGAGAATGCCATTCTCCGTTCCAAATAAAAGGAGAATATAATCCGAAGGGACAGATTCATTGGACTCTACCGATCCCCCGCCTTGGCAAGACCCTTTCCTGTTGGTTCACTTCAAATGACACGGAGAATGGAATTCTCCGTCTTATTCAACTTTTTCTTGGTTGTAGGATTTTATGTAATAGTTCAGACTTTCATATGTAAATAAAAGTCAAACTTTTCGTGGTTTTGACAATGTAAATGAAATTCAAAAATGATTTTATTATAAAAGCAGAGCTTATAAAAGACAGAAGTTCTTTGCCCAATTACATAATTACATTGTTGTTTTACAATGTCATTGCTTTTTTCGTGTTACATATTTGCTTGAAAGCAACTTCTTAGCCCATACCAACCTCATCATTGTAATCTTCTGGTGAGTTTCATCGTCATTTCCTCCTGGTATTTCGAAGGGAGTAGTCGTCAACATATTCATATAATACATCGTGTACAAGAGGCAGTTGGGTGCCCGTTGTTGTGGGCAATTTGGAGAACAATTCAGCACTTTGCTCTCATACTCCATCTTCGCCGGGCATCTTTCCCTCTTCATATCAACTTTTCTCTTGACGATAGGCTCTAAGGTGTTCTTCATTAATTCTCTTTCCACCTTGCACTTTTCGTACGTGGTTTGCCTCAAGGAGTTGTAGTGTGTCCAGTCGTAGGAGATAAAGTTGAATGTGAGCGGAGTATAGTATCTCATGGATTAATTAAAGAGTGGGATGAATAGCAACTCTATGTCATCCTCCAAACCAATGACGAAGTCTACCACATCTGTTTGGATGTCTTGAAGGGCGCCGGCTTTTGCGTCTTGTTCATTGGCACGTTCAACGATGGTCTGTTTCCCAAAAAAAACACAATATCATGAGTAATTTAATTCTGTCATTTTTCATCGGTGTACACATGAATATAGATTTTTTTGTTTGAATTCTTACCAATGTGTGGGCCATCATGAATGCAGATTACTTATGTGATTGGGGCGCCAGCTTTTGCTTCTTGATCAATGGCACATCCTTTGAACTAGACGGGGCACACCTTCTTTTAATGCCTTGAATTTCTCTGAGCTTCCTTATTCTTAGGTTCAGTATGCCAGCCTCCATGTCGTCATAGTTGAGTATGTCTTACAGGTCTATTGCCGACAGCTCGACTGAAACTCCATTTTTACCCTCTTTCGGCGAAAATAAGTATACAATATCACTGCACATAAATTTAGTTTAGATTAAATTAATAAAGATAGATTCTCATTACATAATTATGAAAAAAGTCTAGGAAAAACAAAAGAAAAAAAGGGTTCAGAATACATACTTTGGACACTTCTTTTTGGGAATTACGATGTCGATGTATTGCTTCTTCAGCTCTTCATCTGCATCGTTCCAAAGTAAGAGTTCATCGCAATCCCTTAGTATGACACGGTTCCTCTTTAATTCAGCCATTTTGGCGTAATCTCTGGATTTCGTAGCGGCATTAAGCTTTCGCTTTTTATTAGACTCTCTAACTGTATTCTTTTCCAAGGGAGTAACATCTTCAACGGCTAATGGCGCTGATGATTTTCTGAACCTCTTTTCCCCCGATCCTCCTCTTCTTTTGGCTTCTTTTGGAGCAGCAAGTTCAGCAGCTGCTTCAATCTCCTGACGCTGCAATGCTAGAACCATGGCTTCGAGATTAACGATTTTCCCATCCTTTTCAGTGGCTTCAATATTGAACGATTCAACTTTATTTTGAAGCCCCTTTTTCTCCTCCACGAGCCTTTTATTTGTTTCTCTGAGTTGCTCGGTTGTTCGCACTGAAATAAAACAAACAACAATGAAATGTATGATGTGAATCTAACACGGAGAATGACATTCTCCGTATTATATAATACGGAGAATAGCATTCTCCGTTTGTAATTACACGGAGAATAACCTTCCCAGTATCGAAATGATAGAGAATAGCAATTGTCCTTTTCAAATAACATGGAGAATGCCATTCTCCGTGTTATAATCCATGGAGAATAGCCATTCTCCTGGAAGATTACAATTCAGAAATTTGAAATAGAAAAGATTTTACCTTGTGTATGTACATCTGCAATAAGAACAGAATTCTGCTTTCTCAAATCCTCCAGTTCATGCATAGAGCCCTCCATCACAACGTTGACTGCACGTTGTTGTGCTTCTTCTGCCTCGAGCTCTTTCAACTTTTCTTTGAGTATGGCACTCTCAAGGTTGGCTGCACGTAACTGTGCTCCTTGTGCCTCCATCTCTTTTAACTTTTCTTTGAGTTCTTCATTCTGCGCAAGAATATCTGAATAATGTCTTCTCAAATCCTCCAGTTCATGTACAGAGCCCTCCATCACAACGTTGACTGAACGTTGTTGCGTTTCTTCTGCCTCGAGCTCTTTCAGCTTTTCTTTGGGTATGGCATTCTCAAGGTTGGCTGTACGTAACTGTGCTCCTTGTGCCTCCATATCTTTTAACTTTTCTTTGAGTTCTTCATTCTGTGCAAGAATATCAGAATGATGTCTTCTCAAATCCTCTAATTCTTTTGCTGAGTCATCCATCACAGCGCCCATTTCATGATGCTGTGGTATCCGTTGTTCATCAAAATTATCCCCACCTGCTTCTTGGTGTTCTTCCTCTTCCTCTTTTTCAACTTCTTCTATAGGTGGCTCATCTTCTTTGTGCCCTTCTTCTTCTCCAACAGGTATAACCATATCTTCCAATATCATCTTCGATCTCATTTTGTTGTGATATTCGGCCTTGAGGAAGTTTGAGATTTTGTACCCATTCCATGTGAAAAAACTTGGGTAATCAGGAATTGGGGCGAACTTCCTTTCCACAAATTTACTATGTTCTGCAAACTAATAGAGGAAGTATATTGTGCAACCTTCCAATTTGTGGAAAGCCATTGAGTAATCTCCCTGTTCAGTTTTGCTTCTACTCCTCTTTATGCTATCCATTACATATGCCAGGATTAACCTTGGCCAGCATATACTGTTGATGACGTCCATACTGTCTACCAAGGCCAAGAATCTGTACGGCAAATTTGAACCGCCAGACTTTGTGAAGAATACTGTTTGGCACAAGTGGAAGATTATTAGCTTGGCCAAATCATCTGGATTAACAGCGTTATCTCCGCCGCCACGAAGCCGTCGTAACAATTCAAAGAACTTGTCTCTCACTTCCTTATTCGTGACTTCTGAGTGTTTGCCCTTAGTATTTGTCAGCAATCTTGTGAAGTGATCTCTACACAGGCTCAATGATGCTGGTGGTTTGGGCTGCTGTTGTTTTTCATTTATCAATCTTCTGTAAAAAAACATCATCATCGCTTTCTTCATTCAGCGGTAGACCGAATATGACTGCCATATCGTCGACGCTTGGCGCAATTTTAACAGTGGTGCTCAATTCAAAGCATCCGACGCCATCTTCTTCTTATGTGTAACTTGCAATTAAATTATCAAGCCCTTCCGTTACCTTCGCCACTTCGGAGACGTGGACTCTGTTTTGGTAGAAAATTTCGACAAAATTCTAGAAACCGGTATTCTTCAAGGAACCAATAACTGGCTAAGGTAAACGGCCAACATCTTGATTGACCTCCTCCATAAGATTTAGCATTGGCTTGAAGATAGAACGGAAAAGTCTTGAATCCTTATTCCTGACAGATTTTTTTCTACAAAACAAAAAAACAAAAAATTAGGTCAGAGAATGATTCTGCTTAATCAAAAAGAATCGAAGGGCAAAAGACTCCTTTCTGTTTAATTATATTAATTTGAAAGGCAAAAATGGTTCTGCTTAATCAAAAAGAATCGAAGCCGTTTGGCAAAAATGTCATTACAACTCAACAAAACAAATGAACATAATACATTAGGGGTTTCCATACATTAGATATAAAAGAAGAAGAAAAAAACCATCGTCTTCCATATTCAATCATTTCAGATTGGACTCCTTTTAGTACTTCATTGTGCTCTGAAGTTGCAATCCATTCAGCAGCTTTGCGTCTTTCCATTCCTGCATCAAACTGCATATAACAAACATAACATCAAAAATATTGCTCTAAAAAGTGTAAGTTTTTTACGACATATTTTCAGACTTATATTGAGAGAACTGTAGTCTAGACTACATCGGTCTTTCATAAATACGATTACAAAAATCCTACAATCAACAGAATTGCCTTGGCAGAGAACATAAGAAGGACGTTTTATTGCTAAAGTAGAAAAGCTGAACCTAGCATCTCTCAACTTCAAAATCTCTTCTTCGAGAAAGAGATCCAAATTTGAAAGCTATAATTACCAGAATACAATATGTATTAGTATACCGCGTATCTTGTACCCAATTCATAAAAATTGATGAATATGAGCTTACTATTTCTTTTATGACTGTTTTGTTTTAAATCGGATCATCTTGAGATGCAAGTGAGTCCCAAATTTCAATAGTCCTTTTTTTAACCAGAACTCTTGCAAGAGTATAGTGTCCGTCCAGAAGAATGGGTATGTATATCTGAATTAGGATTAATTAGGTAAAACAAATTAGTAAATTTTCAAAAAATTAGGATTAATATTTAAACAGAAATACATTAATACCTCGTTACAAGTGCTTAAAGATCCCATGTAATCCTGAAAATATTTGTACTTCTTCCATATTTCATGAAGCTTTTTGTCGGATGGAGGTAACGTTTCTTTCTACATACACATCAACTAATACATTACGAAGGACAAACAAACGAGAAAATTGTTAATGCATATGCATTGAAGAATAAAATGCTCACTCACCGATATCATTATTGGTAAAAACCATACATTAGCTTTATTGGAGGTTCTTTTCCGTTCCTCCATGGTGAGAAGAGCAGAGACAATGCCTACAATCTGAATAAATCATTAAAAATGTAAGCGATGGAATTGAAGTAAACATAGATGGCATTTAAGAAGAAATATACTCTCTATACATACCCCATTTTTAATTCTCGTTAAAGGAAATAAGGTCTTCATCTCAAACCGAGACACATAGATTTTGTTGCAAGATGATATTATTTCTCTAAGAAAAGAAACGAATAAATTTGGAGAAAAAACTATTGGAATTAAATCAAAAATTATATTACTTACTCGTCAGGTCTATCATCGGCAAAAATATAGTCGTAATAACTCGAAGAACCACTAGTACAATTGCTAGGCTTCGAGGTTGAACCCATTGTTAAACTTTTCGATGGTGTGACCGGATCTAAATTTCTACGCATTCTTTTAGAAGAACTGCTGAAGTCAGTTTCTTCTGTAGGGGACAATGCGAGAATTCAGTCCAATGCTTTACTACGAGACTGTAGCTCCACATCCTCCTCATCGGAAGAAGATTCAACGGAAACCACCTTCACATTATTAAATGCTCCAGATGAAGATGCCTTCTTCAAAGCTGGAGATTCTTCAATCTTCTCAAAACGTCGAGATAAATTTATTTGTTCAATTTCTAATGAACAAAGCTTAGAATTGATCTTTACAACTTCAGCTGAAATCGTCGACAGATGTTCTTCAATCTTGCGCAACATACGCAGAATGAAGGTTTCATTTGGAGCTGGCAACCAATCTTCTACGTCTTCTACATTTCCCACCACACGAGTAGACATCTTGAGAACAAAAAAACTATTGTATTTCAGAAAACTATTCTATGTATTTCAGAATGAATAATAGTACTATGAAATAAGAAAACTATTATATATAGCAAGAGAGAAGTACAAAAAGTGAGGAAGATGGAAAGACAAATAAATTTTGAGACTAGCAAACAATCTACTAGCCGTTTGATTGAGGACGACTCGAGGAAGATTCTACTAGCCGTTTGAAAAATACAAAAGGTTATCAAGATCAACTTCAATTAAGGAACTCTATAAGAGTTTTAATTCCGCTTGATTGAGGAACTCGACGAAGTCCGCCGCGAACCGGAACTTCTTCTTTCCTTCTTCATCTCCGTTTCTCCTTCCACCACCACCACCATGGCCTGTAGCTTTATAACAAAAATATTAAATTGTTACATGAAACAAAAAAAACTAATTACGGAAAGATTACTAAATCAAAATCAAACAGAACACATATTCATAGAAAACATGAGATTAAAGATGAAAGTGTCACAGAAGCAACACCACAATTTTACAACAACTAAGCAGACTCTACTAAGCAATAACTAAAATTAGGGATTGTGTCCTCCTTGGATTTAATTTACATAAAGAAGAGACTTGAGAGAACGAGCTTTTGTCGGCTTCCTAAATGCACCATTCTCCGTCCTAAATGTACCATTCTTCGTCCTAAATGTTCCATTCTCCGTCCTAAATATTTCATTCATCGTCGGTGTCCTCATCTAGATCGCCAGCAGCGGTGGTGTCGTCTACATCGCCTACAGACCTGGACACAGTATGTCCTTAGGGATTTTGTTCTCCTTGGATTTAATTTACACAAAGAAGAGATTTAAGAGAACGAGCTTTTATCGGCTTTCTAAATGTACCATTTCGTCGTCGGTGTCACCATCTAGATCGCCAGCGGCGGTGGTTGTTTCACTTAACAAAATGCCTAAAATTGGCCTTTAAAAATAAAATGAGAAAAAGTATAAAAAGTACAAATTGTTCTGGGAAGTATTGCTATGGAAGTCTGATCTGAAGACGATCACTTTGTTCCTTGGACCATACGATGATGATGAAGATCACTGCTAGAAGGTGAACAGCCGGAAGAACTAAGTCACCAGAAAGGTATCGACGTACTTGGGCACTGATGGCGAGGTCGAATGCTTTCCTGCTTTGCTTCACTCTGTTCTGGAAGAAAAGTTGAAGAAGAATGCTCCCGAAAATCAAAGTCTCTGAGCTCTGATTTTTGTATTCTCTCCTGTCTCTCTCTGTGCTTCCTGATGTGAAAAATAAGTCTATTTATAGACTTGACCCATTGTACGTAAAAAGCAACAAAATTGGGTTTTTACGCTGGTAACTGTCACCCACGATGGAAGTCACCTTCTACGTATGTTGACACATGTTCTATTATTTCAACAAAAATAGGGAGCACGTACACACGTTCCTCAATAAATATGGCATGAAAGCCACGTAGATAAACCACATTTCAAAGTAGTCAGGAAGGATCGGGCGTAAAAATGACCCAAAATATGCTCTGAGCGTAAAGTGGCAAACTGGCGTAAAAATAACCCAAATAAAACTTCCCAGTGTAAAGTGGCTAAAATAGCCTTGAGCGTAAAACTTAGCCCAAATAGACTTTACACTCATAATAGCCTTGAGCGTAAAAGCTCACATAACTATCGTGCGTAAAAAGAAGTGTTTTTATTGAGCGTAAAATAGCATTCTCTGCACACCATACGACAAGTATCGGGTTTGGTGAGAATCCGATCTTCTCGACTTCTGTGTTGCATGCTGTCAGCATAATCATTCTGTCAAAAACAATCTTCTGTATTAAATGTAGCCTGACAGTCTGTCCCTGGCGTAAAATTCAACGACTAGTCCTAGCGTAAAATAGCTAGCGTAAAATTCCCAACCTCTTTGACGCGGTCCATAAAGCACTTTTTACGCTCCTACAAGACCCCCTTCAAAGTTTTCAAATATTTTCAAAATTTGAAACACTTTGAACAGAAGCGTAAAATTCGGATTTTGACCAGTCAGCGTAAAGTTCGGGATATCCAACGGTCATCCGCGTAAAAGTTGGGATATCCAACAGTCGGCGTAAAATCTGGATTTCGAACCGATTCAAAAATTCCCTATAAATAGGGTTCTTCGGGGAGAGAGAAAACTTTACTTCGTTTCTTTGTACTCCCAAGCTTCTCGAATCCTCTTTCTCGTTCACTCTTTTGCATTCAATTCGATGGCCCCAAATAAATCTGCCGCCGGCAGCAGCAAAGGCAAGAAGCCCGTCGTCGATTCCTCGTCGGTCAACTGCGCGCAAACTCCTGTCCGATCATCAGCAGCGTCTCCACAAGGCAACCCCGCCGTGGCTCCTCCATTGAGGGGTAGAGCACTGTTCCTTTGGCTGAAAAAAAAATCGTCGAAGAAGAAGACCCAAATCATAGATTTCACGCCCACGTTATATGTGTCAGCGTAGAAATTAAGATAATCAAAATATGCCCACGTTATACGTGTCAGCGTAAAATTAAGAAATACGCCCATGTCTATACGTGTCAGCGTAAAACTTAAATTACGCTCATGTCCACACATGCTAGCGTAAAAGCTAAAATACGCTCACATCTAATGTGCAAGCGTAAAATTTGAAATACGCCCACATCTAATGTGCCAGCGTAAAACTTGAAATACGCCCACATCTAATGTGCCAGCGTAAAACTTGAAATACGCCCACATCTAATGTGCCAGCATAAAATCTCATAAAATGAAAGACTTTGTGTAAAACAAAGACTTTTTACACTTTTAAAACTTTTTACCCTTTGTATGTAAAACTTAGACCAATTTATCTGCGTAAAAAGATATCAAATTAGATTTTTACTAACTTGATTTTTCTTTTTTCTTTTGACAGTGGACTTGCAAATTCACCCTCTCGCAGAAGTCTTTGGCTCATCAGTTGGCATGGTGGATTCGAATTATCTAGAGAATCTGTCTCACGTAGCATTTCCTCAATTAAACCTAGATTATCCCATAGAGAGGGCACAGTTGATAGCTGCCCAAGGGGATAGGATGCTGCTATCTATGATAAATGGAGAATTGTTGACTTCACTGAATGAACAACAATTTGCAAAACCAGCCTTCTTATTTGGGGATGTAATTGACTGTAAGTCACAGACACACCCCAAGAAGGAATCTTGGGTGTTCAAATCTGGAGATAGAGCCATGTATCTCCCTGACATGGACAGAGATTACCCTTTGTCAGCATTCGTCCATGCCACCCACCATCGACAAATGTTGTGGAATCTGACTCCCAGCAGTCACGGAAGGTCGGGTAGAATTGTATTCAAGAGGGATCATGCCAATGATATGGGGTATTTTGCTAGCATTCCCAATGGCGGTGTCACTTCTTTCTCTGGCCTCATGCCAGGATCTAATCCGAGTGAAGATTCGAGTTTAATGCAACCAGTGCAGACCCAGATGTTCGTCAACAAGTTCATAAGGGCTGCTGTATTATATCCCCAGACAAACCCCAGGCTACCGGGATGGTTGACTCCATTCAACCAAAACTGGATCCAGATTAGCATTTGGATGATGAAGAACTTCGAGACAGAGCTGAAAGATATCGGCCTGTATGAAGCGGTAGCTTCCACCAGTCAGGGTATACCCCCGAACGAAAACCTGTTCAGAGGTAATATGGACATGATAAGTCTTCGAAACTCAATAAATTGTATCTATCCAGAGGTAATATGGACATGATAGATAATAAAATCTTGTTTTCTATTTTAGAGTATACAATACTATCAGACGTAATATGGACATGACAGATCGTAATAACTCAAAGAAAAATAGATTAATATCTATTCAGAGGCCAAATGGGCATGATAGATAGGAAATACAAGCAGATTTAATATTTATTCAGAGGTCCTGAGAACATGATAAATAACAAATCCAACTTTTTAATCAACTGATAAGATAAAAGATTAAAATTTCTCTTCAAGGAGACAAGTAATCAGCTTAACCAAACATTGGTAGCTGGGGAATAGGAAGATAGATGTCATTGAGGATATATGCCAATATCGATGAAAGAATGAACGAACCAACGTATCTTTCAGGAAAAGAAAGATCAATTCAATTCCACAATTAAATGGATGAATCTGATGTAACGAATGGATAGGTCTTTTCGGGAATGAAAAGTTGTTTCAATTTCCAAGACCGGTTCATTAATAGCTCTCTCCTATAAATAGATGAGAACTCTTTATAAAATTTCATCCTTGTTTCCACTCCTTTATTGGAAATGTCTTCCAAAGACGTGCTGTAAAAGACTGAAGTCACCATAAAGGTTGAGGACGTCATCGAGACGCGCCCCGTTGAGCCAATTGTGTCAAGCCCTACCGAAATAGGCGAAGGCTCTTCTACGCCCAAGCCACCCCAAGACATCCTCGCTTTCTTAGTAGAGCCAGGAAAAACTACTGAAGAAGAGGCACTGAGGATGGCTACCTGCAAGTTTTTTGTGAACTCAGGCAATGATGTCTTCGATGCATTGGCCGACTATGTATTCAATAAGGAAGGCAGTGGTCCTCGTCCTTAATCCTTTATTCTGAACAAAAATAAAAAAAGAATTTATTTTCATTCTGTATTTTTTTACATAGTATTTCTTAAGAAATTTGCCATTGATCGGCATCATGAGTAAATCTCCATTGGGCTTAGATAACCGATAGGCACCATTGGAAAACACTATCTCGATTACAAAAGGACCTTCCCATTTTGCTTGGAATTTCCCTTTGCTCTTATGGGTCATCACCATCGGTCTTCGAACAGCTAGTACTAGCTTACCAACTTTAAATACCCTCTCTTTAACTTTACGATTGAAAGTTCGAGATATGCGGACTTGATATAGCTCAATATGTTGTTGTGCTTGAAGACGCTTCTCGTCCAATCCTTCAAGTTCTTGGAGTTGTAAGCGATCATTGTTCTCTGTAGTTAGCTCTTTAGCAATGGCTATTCGAAGAGATGGAATCTGGACTTCCAATGGAAGGACAGCTTCACATCCATAAACCAGTAAAAATGGTGTAAAACCGGTAGGAGTTCGAACTGTTGTTCGATAAGCCCATAAACATTCTCCAAGTTTATCATTCCAATCACGTTTATTATAAGAGACAAACTTTTTGAGAAGTTTGATGATCGTCTTGTTGAAAGCTTCGGCTAAACCATTAGCAGCTGGATTATAAGCCGTAGAAGCCAGATTTTGAATTCGATTCTTATCACAGAACCTATAAAATGCCTGACTGGCAAATTGTGGTCCATTGTCATGAATTATCCGTCGAGGAATCCCGAGGTGATAAATGACATGGTGTTTGATGAAGCTAATCACATTAGATGTTTTTACTTCAGCAAGGGGAACTGCTTCTGCCCACTTAGAAAAGTAATCGGTTATAGCCAATATAAACCGATGTCCTTTAACAGAAAGAGGGTTAATCGGACCAATAATGTCCATGCCCCAAGCTTCGAAGGGCCAAGAGGCTGCCGTAGGATGTAGAAATTCAGACGGTTGATGAATAAAATCAGTATGAATCTGACATGCTTTACATCGTCTGGCATAATCCACAGCATCTGCTATCATGGATGGCCAATAATATCCCATTCTTCGAATACGATCTTATAATTTCGGACCTAGTTGATGAGCACCACAAACACCATCATGAGCTTCGCAGAGTGTTTGTTTGGCTTCACTTTCTGAATGACAGCGCAGCAAAAGTCCGTCATAAGAACGACGATATAACATATGTAAGGAAGAATCATAGTAGAACCGAAATGTTCTTCTCTTGATTGATGCAGCTTCCTTTGGATCTTCAGCTAAAATCCCATAAACCGCATAATCAATGAATGGACTTCTCCAATCCCTCTGTTGGGAACTTGATTCTGTAATATAACTCTGTTCAATGTACAAATTATTCTTGACACAGAATAAGTCTCGGTCCAACAAAGTAATGGTATTTTGTCTTCGAATTGGAACATCCAAGTCTGCAGCCAAGCTAGTAAGAGCATCAGCTTCCAGATTCTGAGAACGTGGTACAAATTCGATAAAGAATCCTTTGAATGAAAGGACTAGTTCGATTACCACTTGATGATAAGGGATGAGATCAGGGTTCCTGACTTTATGTCCCTCTAACCTGATTAACAATCAGTTGAGAATCTCCATAAGCTTCCAGAAACTCAATATCTAATTGTTTTGCCACTTGAAGGCCAATCAATAAAGCGTTGTATTCTGCTACATTATTGGAACATGGCTCATTGAGAGAATAAGTATGGTATATGACCATTTTGTCAGGAGAAACCAAGACGATTCCTACCCCAGAGACAATATTGCCTTTAGGCCCAACCCGTGATGCTCCATCAAAGTATAACTGCCAAATATCATTTCTCAAAGTCATGTTGCAATCCACAACTTCATCTGGAATATCCTCATATAACTTTGATGTTTCAGGTATAGGGTGAGCTGCTAAGAAATCAGCTAATGCTTGACCCTTCACTGATTTTTGAGGTACATAGACCATGTCATAAGGAGTGAGCAACATTGCCCAGGTAGCTAACCTGGAATTAAGAATGCTTGGTTTTTTCATCAGTACCCGAATAGGATTTATTCTGGATATGACGTGAATAGTCTGTCCTGTCACATAATGTCGTGTCTTTTGGACAGCAGAAACCAAAGCCAGACATTCATTTTCTACAGGAGTATACCTGTGTTCAGCTCCGACCATCATTCGGCTAAGATAATAAATTGCTTGTTCATGACCTATGTCACTTTTCTGTGCAAGAAGAGCACCAAGTGAATGATATAAGGCTCGAACATATAGCAAGAATGGTCTTCCTACCATTGGTGGTACCAAAACAGGTGGATTTGTAAGGTATTGTTTGATGTCATTGAAGGCTTTCTGGCATGCTTTATCCCAAACAAATGATACACCTTTCTTTAAAAAATGGGAGAAATATTGACATCTCCCAGAGAGATTGGATATAAATCTCCTAATATAAGCAATGCGACCTTGGAAGCCTCGGAGTTCTTTTAGATTGCGTGGAGGACGCATTTCAAGAATTGCTTTGATTTTATCAGGATCAACATGAATACCCTGAGAAGTGATGACAAATCCCAAAAACTTGCCACTGAAAACCCCTAAGAAAGACTTAGTGAAGAAAAAATAGCAACTCTAGAGGGGGTGAATAGAGTTTATAACGATAATAGCCAATTAAAAATTAAATTCTTTCACAAGCTGAAAGTAATCAGAGTAAATGCGGAAATAAACAAGGAGCATGAAAGCATACGCAAACACAGCCAATTTTAACCTGGTTTCCTCGTGGAGGACTAGTCCAGGCCTAAGAACTCTAGCTCAGGATTAAATCCACTATTTGTGAAATAGTAGTTACACCCCGTGCCTTTTCTTCAGAAGAGCATGTCAACTTCTTACAAAGATCGTAGTGGCGATGCTTGGAATTTTCCAAGCGACTTCTTGAACTCTTGCACAAACTCCTAACTGAAAAATGTTGAGCACTTGAGGCTTAGGGAGCTTGTGGCTAGTAGATGAAGAAGGGTATGGCTTGTATTGAGCTTTAGAGAGAAGAGAAGAAAAGATTGAATGAAATGAAAATGAGAGAATTCATGGCCTATTTATAGGATACCAGGTAGATAGAATTCGGCCAGAATTCTGGTTGGATCATTCAAAAATTTGGCCGTTGGACAACTTGCAACCAGCCAACCCTGAAAATTAGGGTGCTGATTTTTAGGGAAGAGAGTTCAGCCCAAACTCTGTGTGGAGGTAGAGTTTGGCCCGAACTCTGTCTCCAGAGCACAGAATGGGTTATATGTCCAGTGGGCTTATTTGGATGTGTGCAGAGCTTTTGGATTTTGGATAGGGTATAGGTTAAGTCTCAGATGCTCAGCACAACTCAGCTTACATAAGTCTAGACTCAATAAAATTATAAAATACAGACTCAAAAAAGACTTATATTGCAAAACTGAGCTGTCGTCTGACTTGTGCTGGATGTAGTCTTCATGTGTCGTATTGAATTATCACAAGTATTATTTAGTCAATTCTATCAATATTTGGTTGACTGTGACTTTGTGTCAACAATCTCCCCCATATTGATAATTGACAAAATAATAATTGTATATTCAATATTCATACTTGGACACATTGAAAGACAAAAGGCATAGCTCTCCCGTAATCAGTGCCAAGCTTAAACAATAGCTCCCCCGTAAACATTGCTTTGAATCCTGTTGGCCTGATAAGAACATTCTCCCAAAAGCACAGATACAGATACAAAAAGAATATAGAATGTACCAAAATATCTCCCCATTTTGGCATTTAGCAATTAACTATAATTAAATAAGAACTGGCAAGCACACCAAAAGATAATGGAAGAAACGGCATATAAACTGATTAAACTACTAAATGTCTCAAGAGTCACAACTCATAATAAGTCTAATACAATCAAAGTGCATAAAAGCGACTAAATTAACTAAAATCTAAAATGCATAAATCATAAGCTAAGATCCTCAGTAGCAGCAGCAAGTAGCAGTCCATATCCATCATCGAGCTCGTGAAGGCCCATCGTCGTCTGATAGATCAGTGAAGGAATGACGAGGGTCCACGAAGGCCGCATCCGGATCCAAGTAGCAAATAACCCAAGGGTCATCGATATGATATCCCTCATGACCAGGGTCCCGCTCCATAGGAATAGGCATGGAAGGATGGTGAGACATGGAGTACCGAATATCGTGCAGCGAGTTGCTGATGGCACTCATCTGCAGGGTGGTCTGGTAATCCAGCTGAGTCCAACGATCATCCTCTAAGGTGAAGCGATCGTGGAGCATGGTCTGAAGAAACTCGAGAGTGGCAGGAGGAGGAGGATCATGTCCAAGAGGAAGGGCATCTGGCTCATCATCAGAATGCTCAGACACGACTGGTGAGCCAACGGCTGCCTGAAGCCTCCGTGCCTTTGAAAGAAAGGCAGGGGCAGGTAAGAACGGACACTCATCAAGAGGTATGCAAAAAGCACGAAATACTATAGGAAGATACAAAGCATAAACCAAAGATCTTGGTTTCTTCCTAGAATTAATCATCCAGTCCATCATGGTACGTGAAAGATTAAATGGTACATGAAAGTGGAGATGATACAAGGCCGAGATTTCAAAATAGGTGACATCATCGGTGGATCCCGCTTTGGGTAGAATAGTGTTAAAGATAATCCGATGAAGTTCATAGAAGTAGGGATTGAGATACTTGGCCAAAAGCTTACGAGGATGTGTGTTAGGGGTACACAAGTCATCTTTGAAGCTTTCAAGTGAAGACCCATCGGAAAATTGAAACGATCGAGCTTCAACAAGCTTTTCCCATGAGTTTGGCTCTTGGAGTTCAAGGTGTTCGGCCAAATCGAAATCATCAAACGAGATGTCAATACCGGCAACCCGTAAGAAAATATGTGTATCATCGTGGGTTAGGTTGCAGTAAAACATTTGAATAGCACTACGATAAATGACCGAGTTGGTGGTGACAAGCTCGTCAAGACAAAGATCATGAAAAAGTGAGTCATATTGAGAGAAAATATAGTAAAATTGATAGGGTGACCCACAAACATCGGACGTGTCCAAAAATCACTAAACCAATCATTAGATGCATCAAGTGATACGAATATTCGGTCGTCAAATGTGTTTGGGTCAAGAGGACGAGGTGGGTTGAACAACGGGTGGATAGGTGGATGTTGTTCAACGGCCGGTACAACGGGCAGTGCAACGGGCGGTTCAATGCGATGAGGAGCATTCGAAGAGGATGCTCCCTCGGTTCGAAGTCTCTTCTCGCGATTGAACAAACGTGGAGCCATGACACAATAAAGATAATGAAGGAAATTGAGATATAGAAAAGTGTTGAGATATACCTCAAAGTAATGATGAACAATGAAGGAGAATGATGAAAGAGGCCTTCTCCTTGAGTTTGGGGAAGAGATGAGCTCTAGAAGGGAAGAACTAGGGTTACGGTTTTGAGAAAAAGTGTTTGGAGAATTGGAAAAGGTGGCAATGGAGGAGAAGAAGAAGGAGAGCCTGAAAATATGAGAAGGGTTCCAATTGGTCAGAACAAATATGGGCCCTTGGATCTGAATTTGATCAGCGACTGAGGCTATTCCCGGTTCTGGAACAGCCAGACCGAATTCGGCCCGAACTCTGGAAAGGACAGAGTTCGGCCCGAATTTTGGATTCTGTTGCCAGAACAAAAATTAGGCTGAAAAATGGTTTAAGTGAGAAAAACCAAAATAAAAGTGAGTACAAATACAAGAAAAGTCCCATGTAATAAACAAAGAAGGACAGAGAGTGAACTTCGAAGCAGCAAAGTGAAGTTGAAAAATTAGTATTTTAGCATGTGATAAATAAAAATGAACCATGTAATAAACAAGGAATTATGCCATAATTCAATATTTTAAAGCTGCAATGGGTTAGCTGCAGGGGCCGGATCCCAGGTAGCGGTAGTCCTGAGGAATAGTGCACCGTGTCGCTTAGGCTTTTACACCTTGTTGTCAGAAGGACCCTTTCGGCTTGTACCCATAGCAAGTTCATCATAAGAGAATCACGACATACTCGATATTTATTCAGGTTTGTTTTTAATTAACAGCTTCATCCAAAATTCGAAGTTCACGACACAGAAAATTGAAGCGCTCTTCGGATAATAGTTTTGTAAAGAAATCTGCTAACTGATGATCAGTGTCAATAAATTCTAAGTTAATAGTGCCATTTTCCTGATGATCACACAAAAAGTGGTGACGTATTTTAATGTGCTTCTTGCGTGAGTGACAAATGGGGTTCTTAGTGAGATTTATAGTACTAGTGTTGTCACAAAAGATTAGAATGTGTATAAAAGATAAGTTGTAGTCTTCAAGGGTTTGCTTCAACCACAGAATTTGTGCACAACAACGCCCAGCTGCGATGTATTCAGCTTCTGTTGTGGATAGTGCGACAGAATTCTGCTTCTTGCTAAACCAAGAGACTAAAGCCTTTCCTAATACATGACATGTACAGCTTGTACTTTTACGGTCGACCTTGTATCCGACGAAATCAGCATCAGAGTAACCAATGAGGTCAAATGATGTTGACTTGGGATACCATAGGCCCACTGTAACCGTACCCTTAAGGTATCGAAAGATACGCTTAACAGCAGTCATGTGTGATTCCTTAGAATTTGCTTGATATCTTGTACACAGGTAAACGCTAAACATAATATCAAGGCGACTAGCAGTTAAATAGAGTAGACTGCCTATCATACCTCGATACTTATGTTGGTCCACGGGTTTGCCGCTTTCATCTGGTTCTAGTTTAGTTGTAGTAGCCATTGAAGTGATGATTGGTTTAACGTTGTCAAGGTCGAATTTCTTCAGCATGTCCTTTGTATACTTCGACTGGCAGATGAAAGTTCCATTTGACATTTGTTTGACTTGAAGTCCAAGAAAGTAGTTGAGCTCCCCCATCATGCTCATCTCAAACTCGGTCTGCATACACTTGGCAAAATCTTGACAGAGGATTTCATCAGTAGAACCAAATATAATATCATCTACGTATATTTAGACTAAGAGAATAGTGTCTTTAAAAGATTTTATGAAACGTGTGGTGTCAATTTTCCCTTTAGAAAAAACTTTCTCAAGCAAGAAATTGCTTAGCCGTTCATACCAAGCTCTAGGGGCTTGTTTGAGGCCATATAGCGCTTTCTTCAGCTTGAAAACATGGTCGGGAAATTTGTGATTTTCAAAGCCAGGAGGTTGTTTCACATAAACTTCCTCCTTAATAAATCCATTCAAGAAAGCACTTTTAACATCCATTTGAAATAATTTAAAATTTTAAAAATTTGCAAATGCACAAAGCATCCGAATGGATTCTAATCTAGCAACAGGAGCATACGTCTCATCGTAGTCGATACCTTTCTCTTGGTTGTATCCTTGGGCTACTAGACGAGCTTTGTTGCGTGTGACTGAACCATCTTCATTTACTTTGTTTCGAAAAACCCATTTAGTACCAATGATCGAGTGATTAGCCGGTCTAGGAACGAGTTCCCATACTTGGCTCCTCTCGAATTGGTTGAGTTCCTCTTGCATAGCAGAAATCCAAAATTTATCATTAAAAGCTTCTAAAATGTTTTTCGGCTTAATTTGTGAAATAAAGGCAGTGCTAGCAATCGAGTCTCTTAATGATGATCTAGTAGTTACTCCACGTGAAACCTCACCTATTACCAAATTTTCTGGATGTGACGGCTTGAAAGAGAATTTCTTTGGCAAGCCCTCCAGAGAATTGGTTTCGGTTGTGGTATTCATTGGAGTAGAAGTTGATGGCTCAACATCATCATCAAGAGTAGCTGTTGCACTGTTATCTTCATCAAAAGTCACATTTGTAGACTCTTCCACAATTAATGAGCATTTGTTAAATACTCTATATCCCTTGCTCTTGGCAGCATAGCCAAGGAAAATACCATCGTCAGCTTTGGCATCAAATTTGCCTAAGTTGTCTTTGGTGTTAAGGATAAAACATCTACAGCCAAAAACTCTAAAATAAGAAACATTAGGGGTTCTCCCAAACCAAAGCTCATAGGGTGTTTTCTTCGTAATGGGACGAATAAGCACCCTATTTAAAATGTGGCAGGCTGTACTGACAGCTTCAGCCCAAAAGTATTTCGGAAGTGAAAACTTGTTCAACATGACTCTAGCCATATCGCCAAGAGTCCTATTCTTCCGCTCCACAACACCATTTTGTTGAGGAGTTCTTGGAAAAGAAAACTCATGATCAAAACCATTAGAATCACAAAACTTTTCAAAATCTGTATTTTTGAATTCGCCTCCATGATCACTTCGGATTCGAGTAATCATGTAGCCTTTTTCGTTTTGAACTTTCTTAACAAAAATCTTGAAAACCAAAATAGCATCACTTTTATTTGTAAAAAAGAAAACCCAAGTAAATCTAGAAAAGTCATCAACAATAACAAAGGCATAGAGTTTTCCACCAAGACTGGCTACTCTACTAGGGCCAAATAAATCCGTATGAAGTAGTTGCAAGGGTCTAGTAGTACTTACAGAGTTAATGGAATGAAATAAGGACTTGGTTGCCTTATTCAATTCACATTCGGCACATACCGTGTCCTTTTTGAATGTGATGTCGGGCAAGCATCTAACTAGCTTCTTAGTCGATAGCCTGGATATAGTATCCATGTTGGCATGACCAAGACGCTGGTGCCATAGTAATCTTTCATCCTTATGAGCATATAGGCATCTACCTGCATTGTTAGTATCTCTAGACAAATAAAAAATATAAATATTATCCTCTCTTATCCCTTCAAAAATGATGTCTCCTGTTGACCTATCATAAATAAAGCATTTATTTTGTCCAAAGTTAATGTCATATCCATGGTCAGCAAGATGACTGATGCTGAGCAGGTTATACTTTAACTCGGTCACTAGGCAGACATCCTTTATTACGGGAGAGGGAGGATGACCAATAATACCATTACCTATAATATAACCTTTTAGGTTGTTGCCGAAGGATACATATCCTTCTCTCTTCATCGATAGTGATGCGAAAAGATTTGCGTCTCCCGTCATATGCCGCGAGCATCCACGATCGAGAATCCACTTACTCTTAGTTGAGGAGGGAAGGTCCACCTACATCAAGAGTAGATGTGACCTTTGGTACCCAAGTTCTTGAGGGTCCTGAAAAGTTAGTTTTCGGAAACCATGCATATATCTTTCTATCTACTAATCTTCTAATTCTACATTGTGGTGAAATATGTCCATATAAACCACAATAAGTACATGTAGCATTCCTATTTATATTAGGAGCATGTTGATGATGTCTATAAGTAGAGTGATGAGGAGTAGTATGATGATATGTAGAGTTAGCATGGTGATGATGACAATAAGTAGAGTGATGTGGAGTGGCATGGTGATATTGTCGATATGGAATAGCATGGTGATGATGTCTATATGTAGAGTGATGGTGATTGTGTTTTTGTGCAACATAGTGATGATTGTATCTATGTGTAGCATGATGATTTTGTAACATATGAGAGTTATTTCTACGTGCATATAGTTTGTGTGTTTTGTGAAAGTGTGTGTATATGTATGCATGATTCCGTGCTACAGGTGGATGACGTGGGTGACTAGTATGAATAGTGTCATGCTTTGTGTATGTCTCATGTGATTGGGTTTGAGTTTGAGCAACCTGTTTTCCCAATTTACTTTCTAATTTCTTAGAGACAGCCTGCAGTTCAGTAATCTTAGCATTCAAACCATATATCTTAGTAATAGAAATCTTGTGTCTACTCTTTTCTTCTGCAAGCTCAGTGTTGAGTGCTGTGATTTCTTGTGTTTGTTGTTCAATGCGTGCTTCGGCATCATGTAAGCTTATTTTAAGCTTAGATACCTCATTTGTGACATCCGTGGGTGAAGTGTCTCTAATGTTATCAAGTAGTAAAGAAAGTCTTTGAATTTTGACTTCATGACTTTTGATCTTTTCCTTGGCATGTTTATATTTACTAATGACCTTTTTATGATCATTAAGTAAATCGGTAAAAGCATCGCCAAGTTCATCAAAAGTGAAGTCATCAAGGGTTTCGTTTGATACCTTGTCGGACGTTGCCATTAGGCACACATTTGCCGTGTCTTGAGGAGAGTCCTTTTCTTCCTCGGAGTCACTAGCTTCGCTTTTATGCCAAATGCTTGTGTTGGCATATTTCTTTGAGGAAGTCTTCTTGTATGGTTTCTCATAACGGTTGCTCTTCTTTAAGTATGGACAGTCTTTTCGGACATGTCCCGTCTTCTTACAACCGTAGCAGGTTGGCTCTTCTTCGTCGACTTCTCGTGGTTCCTTTTTTCTTCGGTTGAAGCGAAGGAATTTCTTGAAGTTGCAAACAATGAGAGCTTGATCATCACCTTCCGAGTTGTCGTCATCCGTCTCTTCGAAGTCAGTCCTTCGTCGGTGGGCTTTGAGGGCGATCTCCTTAGCCTTAGGAGCAGGCTCTTCGAAGTCCTTGAGGTCAAGCTCATGAGTCATCAGCTTTCCCATCAAGGTCTCCATGGACATGGTTGTGAGATCATTTCCTTCTATGACGGCTGTCACCTTAGGGTTCCAAATCTTTGGTAGCCCCCTAAGTAGCTTGTGAATCTTCTCGTGATTTGAATATTGTTTGCTGAGCGAAGACAGAGGATTGATGATGTCGAGGAATCTTGTGAACATTTGCGTGATCGTCTCATTTGGCTTCATCTTGAAAGCCTCATATTCTTGAGTGAGATGGCTTATCTTTGATTCCTTGACTTGGGTGGTTCCTTCATGCGTCACTTCTAGAAGTCTCCATACTTCGTGAGAGGTGGTGCATGTTGAGACCCTGTTGAACTCATTCCTATCTATAGCACAGAATAAAGCATTAATAGCTCTCGCGTCTAGACTTGCCTGTTTCTTCTCCTCGTCAGAATATTTGTCATGTGATTTATCAACGAGATCACCATTGACAACTATCCTGGCGGACTTTTTGTAACCATCGATGACGATGGTCCACAGGTCGAAGTCTAGCAACTTGAGATAAAAGCTCATCCTAGTTTTCCAATAGGTGTAGTTAGTTCCATCAAATATGGGAGGCCTATGAGTGGACTGCCCTTCACCGTGATTAGAAATCAAGGATTGTGTGGTTGCCATGGATCAGCTCTAGGATGTTAGTCCTTGTTGAGAGAACAGTGCTCTGATACCAATTGAAGAACTGATGGCAACTCTAGAGGGGGGTGAATAGAGTTTATAACGATAATAGCCAATTAAAAATTAAACTCTTTCACAAGCTGAAAGTAATCAGAGTAAATGCGAAAATAAATAAGGAGCAAGAAAGCATACGCAAACACAGCCAATTTTAACCTGGTTTCCCTCGTGGAGGACTAGTCCAGGCCTGAGAACTCTAGATCAAGATTAAATCTACTATTTGTGAAATAGTAGTTACACCCCATGCCTTTTCTTCAGAAGAGCACGTCAACTTCTTACAAAGATCGCAGTGGCGATGCTTGGAATTTTCCAAGCGACTTCTTGAACTCTTGCACAAACTCCTAACTGAAAAATGCTGAGCACTTGAGGCTTAGGGAGCTTGTGGCTAGTAGATGAAGAAGGGTATGGCTTGTATTGAGCTTTAGAGAGAAGAGAAGAGAAGATTGGATGAAATAAAAATGAGAGAATTCATGGCCTATTTATAGGATACCAGGTAGGCAGAATTCGGCCAGAATTCTAGTTGGATCATTCAAAAATTTGGTCGTTGGACAACTTGCAACCAGCCAACCCTAAAAATTAGGGTGCTGATTTTTAGGGGACAGAGTTCGGCCCGAACTCTGTGTGGAGGCAGAGTTCTGCCCGAGCTCTGTCTCTAGAGCACAGAATGGGTTATATGTCCAGTGGGCTTATTTGGATATGTGTGGAGCTTTTGGATTTTTGGTAGGGTATAGGTTTAAGTCTCAGATGCTCAGCACAACTCAGCTTACATAAGTCTAGACTCAATAAAATTATAAAATACAGACTCAAAAAAGACTTGTATTACAAAACTGAGCTGTCGTCTGACTTGTGCTGGATGTAGTCTTCATGTGTCGTATTGAATTATCACAAGTATTATTTAGTCAATTCTATCAATATTTGGTTGACTGTGACTTTGTGTCAACACTTAGTAGGATTCATTTTCAACTGTTGCTGACGCATCAGTTTAAATACTGTCTTCAAGTCTTGAATGTGATCATCTTTTGATCGACTTTTAACAGCAATGTCATCTACGTAACATTCAACTGTCTTTCGTAGATGTTCTTGAAAGATGTTGCTCATGGTCCGTTGATACGTGGCACCGGCATTGTAGGAGCGTAAAAAGTGCCTCAAAGAAAGAGTCATCTCATTCATAAGTGATCTGCTTTACGCCCAAGATTAGGCTAATCGCTTTATGCTTAAGCAAGCTGATCATTTTACGCTCGGGGCTACACCCATGGTTTTACGCCAAGGACAGAGCAGTCCACTTCACGCTGGACAAAGCTATCAAATCTAGCATTTAATGCAAACTTTGACATGAAGATATTAATGATGGCATTTACCACAGAATTCAATGGGATTTGTCTTATACAAAAACCATTGTTGTCGTTTATGGAGATCGAGCTACTTTACGCTCATTGAACGGTTTCTTTTACGTACGGAGTTTTACATGAGTTCTTACGCTCATAAAATAATGTGTACGTAAAGTCTATTTGAGCCATTTTACGATCAAGGTTATTCAATAACCACTTTACGCAGGGAACCTACGACAGAGCTACTTTACGCTCATCTCACTGTTTTACGCTCAGAGGATGTTGGAGCTGTTCTTACGCCCTATTCTTTCTGGCCAGTATGGAACGTGGTTTGCTTACATGGCCTTCATGCCATATATTTCGAAGAACATGTGTACATGCATCCTATTCTCGCTAAAATGATGGGACATGTATCAACGTATGCAAAGGATGACTCTGATCATGGGTGGCAGTTGTTAGCGTAAAGACAGATTTTGACATCTTTTTACGCTCAGAAGCCCCAGTCTATAAATAGACTCATTTTTTTCAAAGAGACAGAGAGAGAACAGGAGAGAATACAGAGATCAGGACTTTGAGATTTTGATTCTCCAGAGCATTCTTCTTCAACTTTTCTTCCAGAACAGAGTGAAGCAAAGTAGGAAAGCATTCGGCCTCGCCATCAGTGCCCAAGTGTGTCGATACCTTTCTGGTGACTTAGTTCTTCCAAGTTGTTCTACTTCAAGCAGTGATCTTCTTCATCATCATATGGTCCAAGGAACAAAGTGATCATTTACGAATCAGACTTCCATAGCAATACTTTCCCCAGAATCAAATTTGTACTTCTTGTACTCTTTTTCTTGTTTTATTTTCAAAATCTAACACCTTTGTTTGGCAATTTTGTTAAGTGAAACAAACTGGCGACTCTGCTGGGGACGACTTTCTCCTCCGATGAGGAAGTGATTGCTCAATATGATGATATTTCAGTCGGTTCGACTAAGAAGACTCTGGTTGTACACTTCGACCAGACTGCCTATGAAGAAATGCTCCGAACTGGGTGTGGTTCTCGCCACTCCAATGTTCAAAAGTCTCGCAAAGCACGAAAAGTTTGGATTCCCAAATCCAAAGTGGTTTCTGATCTCTCTGTGACTTCTGGTGAAAAGGGAATTCTTCCCACTCCTGTCGTAGGGGCTCCCGTTCGTAACAGGCAGTCCTTACTTCAGAGTTGCACTCAAAGTGTGATGATTTATCTCCCGTTTGTAATGGAGAAGATAATCAGGTTTCACGCCCACTGCGTAAGAATCAAGTTTTACGCTCAGTGGGTAAGAACCAAATTTTACGCTTAAGGTATAAGAATGAGTCTCCCATTTGTAATATGGCAGATTCTAATGTTTCTGAGTGTAAGAACCCATCTCCCGTCGGTGACGTGGTAGATTCACACAAATTACGCTCCTCGCGTAAAACAAAATCTCCCATCTGTGATGTGGTAGATAATCAATTTTTACGTTTTACGCGTAAAGGTAAGTCTCCTGTCTGTGACAGTGTAGATAAAATTTACGATGATGTTTGCACATCTAATGTGAATATACCTAAACGCATACAGCGTAAAAGTGATGTTAGTAAAACTTCTGTCCTACACCAACAACCTTCTTATACTGCTTTACGCAAAGTACCAAACTTGCAAATCACACGCCATGAAAATGGGGTCCTTCGTGCTAAATTTCAAGATTTACGCACACAACTCCAAACGCGTAAAAATGTGCAGTTTGGTTCTGCGAATGAAGCCAGTAATCTTCTTTATACACAGGGGAATAAACATTTTTTACCCCAAATGTAATAAAGAAGAATATTCTCTCCACTTCTTTTGACTTACGTGAATTGCTAATGCAAAAGCGTAAGAATTCACAATCTCCGGCGATGCTCCCCCAAGAAAGACATCAATGTGGATATCATCAAGTTGTGATCAATTATTGTTGTTCAGCTTCGAAACGGTCAGTTTTTGATCGACTAAATTTTTTACTTCAACATCAAGCTGAAGACCAAAAAGATGAGTTGTAATATGTATCAGTCAACATGGCATCTCATATTAACGGAGGACGACATCCGAGACAAAATACGTCCCAAACCCCAGGTCAGCAACAGTTCAACAGACTTCTTGATTCTTTTGAAGGAGTATATCAGAATACTCGATCAAGAAGACAAAGACAATTACAGAATTCTAATTCAGAAGCTGGGGGTACTCAATCTATTGAGTCTGATACCGATAATGTGGATTCATACTTTTATACTAATCCCTCTATATCTTCAAGAGAGGTTGAATCCTACACTGTTGGAGATGAACCAGAGACGTCATCTGCTAATACGGAACAATGTCTCACTGCTGTAGAGCAATCATTGAAAGACATGCTCAACATGGTGCAAAGCATGCATCAAATAATTTTGAATCAGTAAACTGCTCAACCCTCAGTAATAACTCCGGTACCAGCAGCAGCACAAACTCAGGATAGTCAAGGGGCTGATATACCTTCAAATATTCAAGAACCTGCTGTTAATCAAAATTCTGCATCTCCGGATCCTATCATTCCAGAAGATGTACCACCTCCAGTGGGGGTTACAGTACATCCAACAACTATTCAATCAAATGTGCTTCCTCAAACCAGTGAAGCTATTCAAGCAGTGCGTGAACTCAAAGCACAGTTTAAGGTTTTGAGGCACAAAGATCAGCTCCAGAGGTTAGGGATTAAGCAACCCTATCCTCCTCATTGGAATGATGTACCCTTTCCACCGAAGTTCAAGCCACAATCTATGGTTTTATTCGATGGAAAAGCATCTTCCAGTCAATATATCAATTACTTTGATATTATGACTGTATACTTGCAGAAAAATGATGCTCTTCTCACTCGAGTGTTCATTGGGTGTTTGACGGGTTCGGCTTATGACTGGTATCGTAGCTTACCCGATAACTCTATTTCGTCTTTTGATGAATTCAAGGCAATGTTTCTCTCCCGCTTCTATGAAGGAGGTATGGACATGAACATGTCCTCCTTAATAGAAATAAAACAAAAGGAGAAAGAAGATACTCGGACGTTTATTGAACGTTTTCGACAGGCTACTCTAAAGATGCCTCCTAGTATGCCAGATTCAGCGTTGATCGATACATGCAAGATGAATCTGCGACCATCCATTGCTGTCTTCACAGGTTCCCAATTCTCAGATTGGGCTTCATTTATTATAGCAGTAGTTTCTGCCGAAACCAATGGTAGGTTGGCTCGGGAACATGGGATGATTTTCGCTTCAGAAGATAAAGAAAAGAAGAGTAATCCTGGTAATAATCCTGGCAATCGTAATGTGAAAGGAAAAGATACTCTTATGGTCAATCTCTCCAAGAACAAAACGACGTCAAATAATCAGGAATCTTCCAGGCCAAAGGAAGAATACTCTTTTGACGAAAGTGATATCCCAGAGATATTTCAGTGTCTGGTGAAGAGTGACAAACTTCAGATTCCAGAGCTAAAAAGGCCTAATGAGGTGAATCTGACTGACAATCCCAAATATTATATCTATCATAGATACATTAATCATCCTACAGTGCTTGCTATGTCTTGAAAAAGAAGATCCAAGACCTGATAAATGGTGGCGCTATCGCTTTAACCAATGATGACCATACGGTTACAACCAACATAGTCTCTCTTCAGTTTGGAGATTTTCCTCTACAACAAGTCCCAGATGGAATTATTCCAATTCCGAAGGCGACGATGAAGATCGTAAATATCCCGCTCGCCAAGGGGAGAAAATACAGGATTGTTGCCGCTCACATTGAAGAATGGTGAAATCATGTGGGTACATCCTGACTTAATACCTGAGTTAGAAAATGAAGGTAAAACTTTAAAATCCAAGAAAGGTAAGAAAGTCAAAACCTGCAACATGATTTCTCATGCTATTATAAATCCTGATCATCTATGGGATGGCCTTCCTCTAGAAGGTAGACTGAAAGGACTAAACATCCGTCCTCCAAGTCTAGCTCCTCCTACCAAGCTCAAGCTTACTCATCAGCAGTAGCTAGCCATGAATAGTGTTCCTTTATACCGGGCACAACAAGTCTTTACTGCTTATGAAAAAGCTCCAACAGGGATTTCTCCTCGTATCCCGAATCCTTCTCCTCCCTTAACTACAGAGACGTCTATGCTTCATTCTCCTGTAGTTGTAGAGGTTTCTTCCTCTTCCTGTGTTGAAACACCTGTCCAAAGCTTACTGCCTATCCACTTGTATAGTCAGCAATCTGTCCTTCTCATGAGGAAGATGGGTTACGACTTTCAAAAGGTAGAAGGTTTGAATTATGATAAAGGAATACGTCTTTCTTTATAAATTCAAAATCAGAATTCCACTGCTGGATTGGGTTCTGAAATGCCTCACAACAACCCCCACAAAAAGAAGGCTAAGGGAAGAAAAATTAAATCCTGTAATATGGTATTTTCTTCTCCTGAGTCTGAAGAAGAAACTTTTGCTGGTACAAGATCTGGAAAAGAGTACCACAAAGACTATAAGGGATCCTCCAAAGCAGCAGAAGATGTAGTGGAGACTCTACCAGTTCAACCTTTTCCTGTTCCTGTTAAACCGTCTGTGGTTGAAAAGGGGAAACAGAAGGCAGTACGCTTTGATATCCCATTGAAGCCCGCTTCCAATCAGGGGGTGGTGATGAAGCCTTACAAATTTGACATTCTAGCCCAGTTAGCCAATACTCCGGCTAGACTTTCTATATTTGAACTGCTTCGCCTTTCTAGAGAAAGTAGGGAGACTTTGAGCGAAGCTTTACTTCAAGCAGATTCATGCTTGGCACAACTCAAGACTCCTGATAATATACCAGTGTCATGTCCGCAATGTCATAGTGTGATGGAAGCAATTCCCAACATCACCTTTACACAAGAGGATATGCTATTGAAACACAACAAGCATGATAGGCCTCTGTATTACATTGGATATATTAGATCCACTAAAATTGATAGGATCTACATCGATCCTGGGTCTTCAATTAGTATAATTCTTCAGAGTATGCTAAGACCCCTGAGGATTCCTACTAGTGAGCTGACTTACACTAGTACTACGATAGTCAGTTTTAACTCTGGAAAGAGCAAACCACTGGGGAAGATTCATCTGCAGATTCAGATTGGTGATCTTCGAACTATGGTAACTTTCTATGTTACCAACTCGGACGTATCCTACAATATTCTTCTTGGAAGACCGTGGATTCATGAGCACAATATTGTGCCTTCAACTCTTCACTAATGTTTCAAATATGTGGACTCCCAAGGAGTTGTGAAAACTGAGTTTGCTGATATTAATCCGTTCAAGGGTGTTGAAGCCTACTTCTATGATTCAAGGATTTATAAACAAGAACATGTGAAAGATATATCAGACATGGCTGAAGATCAATCACCCTCTGAGGATCACTCTATTAATGAAGATCCGCCAGAGGAACAACCTTTGAAGATCATAGTCAAGGGACGAATCCAATCCCAACCTGTCAATGATCAACCTTTAATGATCAAGGTTAAAGGAAGAACTCAAACTTCATCTGAGGAATCAATAAATATTTCTGCTAAGAGCCAAGTTCAACCTTTGATGATTAAGGTCAAAGGACGTGCTTCTTGCACGAATGATCCAGAACTACCGTTGATTGTCAATCTTGGCAAAACTACGCAGAAGACGGATGATGGTCCACTGTTGATTAATCTGAAGCGTAGCAATCAGACTATAAATGATGTAAATACTGATCATTCTGTACTTTTTGATATCAATGAAGATTTCTTATTCGAGTATATGGCTGTCATGTTTATTGATAGAATGACTTTATCTTCTGATAATCAAAGTCATCAATATAAAGACAACATAGAACCGGAAGAAACTCTGTACATTAATCATAAGAAGAATTCTTTCCCTCCTTATATAGACGTTGGACCGTATGCTCAAAGGTTTCTAACATCTTCTTCTTATCTTCTACCTATGGCTGCTTTATCACAAGCCTGTGTAACTTTTAGACGTCATGAAGAATCTTATTTCATGGTTCCGTCTGATAAGAAAAATAAGCGCCAAATTGTGTTTGGCCTGGCTAGAAATATCCATGTTGCTCAGACAGATGAGCTGAAGGATAAAGACAAAGGAAGAATTCGAATTGACAAATACAGCCAGCAATCTATCAAGATCATTCAGAACATGGGATATGATTTGAAGACTATGCAAGGTCTCAATCAGGGCAAGGGCAGACGATTACCATTAGCTGGTGATCCGTTTTACCAAAAGACTCGTCATGGATTGGGATATGACCCGTCCCATATGTTTTATGATGATATACAAAAAGAATTATCTTCCAGCTCTTTACAATCATCAGATTTAGAGAAACTTCAATATGGTTCAAACTGATGGTGAATCCGAACCATTTGAAAATTTCCCTCGAGCCACCACCAGGTTCATTTATTTTCTCTCATATATATTTTCAACAACATCCGTTTTCTTAATCTCCAGCTACCAAAGTTTGGTTAAGTTGATTATTTGTCTCTTTGAAGAGAGATTTTGATCTTTTTAGTATATAAAGTTGGATTTATTATTTTTCATGTTTTCATAACCTCTGGATAAAAACTAAATCCATCTTCTTTTCCTATCTATCATGTTCATTTTGACCTCTGCATAGATATTAAATCTACTTTTCTTTGGGTTCTTACATACTGTCATGTTCATATTACCTCTGATGGTATTATATGCTCTAAATAGAAAATGAGATTACATTATCTATCATGTTCATATTACCTCTGGATAGATATAATGTGTGAGTTTATAAAATTTGTCATGTTCATATAACCTCTGATGAGTATTTTCTATCCCATACAAAACAAGATTTCATCATAGACTTATCACGTCCATATTACCTCTGATAAGTGCTTTCTATCTCCTATCTATTGTTTAAAATTCAACGATAGGATCACAAAACAAATCTTTCATTTCTGGTGGAAATACTACAGAATGGATAAGATAAAAGGATGACAAAACACTTTCTTAAGATGAGTGGAAGCATCTTGGAGCAATTTCTTCAATTCTTCTAGCCGTCTGCCACGAGAATTCATAACCTTATCGGTAGCCTCTGTACGTCGAGCTTCAGGAGTGCAAATACGGAAAAGCTCAGCGAAGGTGATTATCAAGTTGTCCTTTGCTTCATCAAGAGTTTTGATGGTCGACTCAGCCCCAAAAGCCTTTTCTTCTAAAATTGAGCTTTGGGTAAGGTGTAGATTTCAAGCATCGATCATCTTCTCCCTTTTAGCCTTCAAGCAAGCTAGCTCTGCCTCAACTTCGCGAATTCTGTCATTCTTGCTCTGAATATCTATGTTCAAAGCGTCATAAGCCACTCTGTGGCCATGTAGTGCAGGTTTTATGTCAGTCAAAAAGGCTTTCTCTTTGGCAACCTTCAGACTGTGTTCACGAAGGGCTGTATTATATGTAGTCTCTCGAGCAAGATAATCAGCTGTTAAGGCATCATATTCTTCCTCGATGAGACTTTCAACAGTTTTGCTAGACAGATTAAGATATTCTCTGATTGGCTGTTCAAGGTCTTCCACAATTTTCTCCAATGCGGCAGCTCTTTCAGCATCGTTGAACAAAGCAACGGTCTTGATGGTCGAAGCCATTGCCGTCTTCAGTGTCTCATAATTGAGACCCTTATTTAGGACCATTGTTATCAAGGTTGCCAAGCTTTTATAAAAGGTGTCAGTATAGATCTCAATGAGAAGATCCATTTCTGTGCTGGAACTTGGCGTGGCAACAATATCTAACAGATCTCTTTCTCGGAAATCAGGAACAGGTGGTGCAACAGTAGGATGAGACGAAGTCGTTGTTGCTACCACCATTATAGCCAATTGATCCCTAGAAGCTTCAGGGATTATATCTCCAATCGGTATAACAACATATGGAGATGGAGCCGATGACGTTACTACTGTTGTCTGGTTCCCAAGGACCTCAGTATCAACGTCTTCAATATTTGTCACTCCAGCTGTTTCTGGAGTTCTGGCGGCGGTAATATCGGTGGGTGTGATGACAACTACAGGAGCTGGTTCAGATTCTGACATTGGCTTGTCAGAAATTGGTACTGGATCGGTGACAACAGTAGAGGATGTTATTATCTCCTCAGTTTCTATTGGAAGTTCAAGTATGCCTCCAACATCTCCTTCAGTTGATGGCTCCACAGGATTTCCCAATGTTTCAGCTATGGTGAAACTTTCTACAGCTAATTCTTTGTTCAATTCTGAATCACCTCCAGTAGTTCCATCATCACCTACAGTGGGATCGACTCTTGTCTCCTCTTGGTGCTGATCCTCAACAAGAGAAGACAATTCAGATTGTGCTTGTTGTGCCTCAAGTGATGGAGGATGTTCTTTTAGAGGCTCCATCTCAGGCTTTTGCACTCCCCCTTCTCCAGCATCTGAGTTTCCTGAAGAAGAAGCTTCCCCTTCAGACTCCTCATTTTCTTCATAGATTTCTTCTTCTTGAGGAGGAATAACTAAAGGCTTTGGTGCAATTATGACATCTGCAAAATGAACAAAAATAAGTTAGTATACGAAACCATGATACATAATTCCGTATAGGTTTTGTATAATACTTGGAATATGTGCGTTTTTTTCAAGATATGTGTCATAATCACCATCCTAGTCATCATTCTCAAAGTCAAGAGCTGGTTCGTCTGATGGAATGCGATCTTGATCAGCAGTGGATACAGTAGTAGTACCCTCCATAACTTGTGCCTTGGACGGTAAAGATAAATGAAGCGACGTGCTAAGACGTCCAGGAGACAAAAGTGTCACAGCTCCTGATCCAACTGTCTGTGGAGGGGCTGAAGACCCTTCTCCAGGATGGACTGAGGAAGGACCGACGAGAGGATCTTCTTCAATATCCTCTTCTGGAGTGTGAACGCTTGGCTTCGAAGGTCCTTTTATGGTAGACCTCTTCCTCTTTTCTGGAGTTTTTACTGGAGACGTGGCGACTGCACTCTGTTTTCTTTTTCGGCCTTTACCAATAATGATAGGTTCTGCAGCTGGTTCTCCAACTCCTGTCGGGATAACTACTAGAAATGGATCTGGGATGCCAGTATCGTCAGGGATGTCTGCTGGTACCCTGACCTGCTCCTCAATATCCCCTTCTTTAGGCCACCTCAGACTACCCTTCATATTGTAACCATGGGCAAAGGAACGAATTGAAGCATAGAAGTGGGCATACGTATGGAGTATACGTAGTTCTGTAGTGCTAGTGGCAGTCGAAATTCTAAATTTAGCACCAGTCCGAGCAGTACCAAAATACCTCCAACCTCTAGTTCCGTCAAGTAATTTCCCATAGTAACGGAAATTAGTTAAAGGATTACCAACATGAAGTTGGTCGTATCCAAATTGGCGAGCAAACCTACTGGGTAAGTATGGTTCGAACGCACAATTATCTTCGTTTTTGTACATCAGATGAGATGGTCTGATGCACTGAAGCCACCTAAAGACTAACTGTGGCAATACAACTTTTCCTTCAACTTCATCTTCAAACTGGACACCGAAGCAATCTGCTGGAACATGCGGCCGGGTACAAAAGAAGTTCCAACCGTATGAATAATTCAAAATTGCTCGGGTATCTGCCACAGTTGTAGCAATCCATGTAGCTTTGCTGAATTTTTGGAGGAAGACCTCCGCATCATCGCCTGGGCCCAGCGGTAATAATCTGCAGTTGTGATGCAACAACCAGCCCATCAGATAAGTGTAGGGCATCTCTACTCTAGGGAAAACATTCCGATGAGGAGCATTATTGATTAACTTCTCACCGAAGGTTCTTAAACCTGCATTTATCCGACACACCATGGCCGACAGCAGGTTGATCCTGACTTTAAATACCAGACGTACTGCTGGCCATAGTACACTGCGATGAATTCACTCAACAGTACCAATACCCGGTACAACCCATCTTCTCAACCATAAAGAAAGAAAGCCTGCCAGCAAAGCTCTCCGTGAGATTTTCTGACTGCCATATCTGAGGAAGCTCAAGGCTTCAGTTCCTGCAGGAAATTCCCCAGTCTTCGTAGACAGATATTTATTCGGGAATTTGTAAGTAACCATCATATCCCGAACCTTGTTAGAAGGGATTGTCGAATCTATATTGATTACTGGAGCTTTGTTTTCTTGAAACCTTTCTTTATCTTCCTTGGAGATCTTATCCTTGTGGAAGAAAAGATAAGTCATCCACTTATTGATATACGCCAAATGGGATGTACTTTCATGCATCGTGGTACAAATCAGGTAGTGGTACATCAGATCTTCGTATGTCTCGATTAACTGGGGGTTAACTTCTCTGATTTCAGCAAGCTCCCTGTTGGAGGGAACGTATTCTTCATATGGGGCCTCCCCCATTGGCAGCTTCGAGATAAACTGCATCTCATGAAGGGCAAGACCCATTTCACCTTTCGGGGTGGCAAAAGTTCCAGTTGAACTTAAATATATCTCCATCAAGGCCAGAAATAAGTTTCCATTCGAAGAAATACCATAACTGGTGGAAGCTACTGCTTCGTACAAGCCAATATCTTTCAACTCTTCCTCAAAGTTCTTCATCATCCAAAGGCTTATCTGAATCCAACTCTGGTTGAATGGAGTCAACCATCCTGGCAGTCTGGGGTTGGTTTGGGGATATAATACAGCTTTCTTCATAAATTTATTGACAAACATCGGGGTTTGAACTGGCTGTATTAAACCCGAATCTTCGCTAGGATTAGAGCCTGGCATAAGGCCAAAGATAGAAGTAACATCTCCATTGGGAACACTAGCAAAGTATTCCATATCATTGGCACGCTCTCTCTTAAAGACAAATCTACCCGGGCGTCCATGACTATTGGGAGTCAAATTCTACAACATTTGTCGAGGATGAGTAGCATGGACGAATGCCGATAAAGGATAATCTCTGTCCATATCTGGAAGATACATAGCTCTATTCCCAAATTTAAAAACCCAAGACTCTTTCTTGGGGTGTGTTTGGGATTTACAATCAATGGCATCTCCAAACAGAAAGGCTGGTTTTACGAAGTGTTGTCCGTCTAGTGAACTCAACAATTCCATATTTATCATGGATAGCAACAATCTATCCCCTTGAGCTGCTATCAACTGTGCCCTCTCTGCCGGATACTCGGGGTTCGACTGAGGAAATTGGACATGAGATAAATCTTCCAAATAGTTCGAACCTACCATGCCAACTGATGATCCGAAAACTTCAGCGAGGGGGTGAACTTGCAGATCCACTGGTGAAATAACAAAAGAGATCAAGTTAGTTCGAAGTTTTAAGAGTTGATGAAAAGCTTATGCAGTATTGGTTCGATAAAATCTCTCAAAAAAGATTGGTCAACTTTACGCTACCACACAGTAACATGAGCGTAATGCAACTTTTTACGCTGGCATGTGCTAACATGAGCGTAGTTAAGTTTTACGCTAGCATATTAGTTGTGGGCATAAAACCAAATTTTACGCGGACACGTGTAACGTGGGCGTATTCTTGTTAATTTTACGCTAACACGAACAACGTGGGCGTACAATGTTATTTCAACTTTATGCTAACACGTACAACGTGGGCGTACAATATTATTTCAACTTTACGCTAACACGTACAACGTGGGCGTACAATGTTATTTCAACTTTACGCTAACACGTACAACGTGGGCATAAAAAGCTGAAAGATTGGTTTATCTTCTTCTTCCCCGACGGATTTGTTTTCTCTCAACTGAAGATTAGGGTTTTACCTATCATAGGCGGAGCCACGGCCGGGTTAGGGTTTCGTTGTGGTAGTGATGACTGAGTAGGGGTTTTCATATGATCAGTCGAGGAGGAATCAATGGCTGGTTTCTTCCCTTTGCTACCGGCGGCGGATGATTTCTTAGGAGCCATCAGATTAGAGTTTCGAAGAAAGAAAAGGCAAAGAGATTCAAGAAGTGAGCAAAAGTGTTTTCTCTCTCTGAAAAAGACCTATTTATAAGAGAGATTCAAAACCGACTGTTGGATATCCCTATAATTATGCCGACTGTTGGACATCCCCGCTTTTACGCGGATAGCTGTTGCGTATCCCAAATTTTATGCTAGCAGGTCAAATCTCAACTTTTACGCTTCTGTTCAAAGTATTTCAAATTTTGGAGATATTTGAAAACTTTGAAGGGGGTCTTGTAGGAGCATAAAAAGTACCTCAAAGAAAGAGTCATCTCATTCATAAGTGATCTGCTTTACGCCCAAGATTAGGCTAATCGCTTTATGCTTAAGCAAGCTGATCATTTTACGCTCGGGGCTACACCCATGGTTTTACGCCAAGGACAGAGCAGTCCACTTCACGCTGGACAAAGCTATCAAATCTAGCATTTAATGCAAACTCTGACATGAAGATATTAATGATGATATTTACCACAGAATTTAATGGGATTTGTCTTATACAAAAACCATTATTGTCGTTTATGGAGATCGAGCTACTTTACGCTCATTGAACGGTTTCTTTTACGCACGGAGTTTTACATGAGTTCTTACGCTCATAAAACAATGTGTGCGTAAAGTCTATTTGAGCCATTTTACGCTCAAGGTTATTCAATAACCACTTTACGCAGGGAACCTACGACAGAGCTACTTTACGCTCATCTCACTGTTTTACGCTCAGAGGATGTTGGAGCTGTTTTTACGCCCTATTCTTTCTGGCCAGTATGGAACGTAGTTTGCTTACATGGCCTTCATGCCATATATTTTGAAGAACGTGTGTACATGCATCCTATTCTCGCTGAAATGATGGGACACGTGTCAACGTATGCAAAGGATGACTCTGATCATGGGTGGCAGTTGTTAGCATAAAGACAGATTTTGACATCTTTTTACGCTCAGAAGCCCAAGTCTATAAATAGACTCATTTTTCTCATAACACAAGACAGGGAGAGAACAGGAGAGAATACAGAGATCAGGACTTCGAGATTTTGATTCTCCAGAGCATTCTTCTTCAACTTTTCTTCCAGAACAGAGTGAAGCAAAGCAGGAAAGCATTCGGCCTCGCCATCAGTACCCAAGTGTGTCGATACCTTTCTGGTGACTTAGTTCTTCCAAGTTGTTCTACTTCAAGCAGTGATCTTCTTCATCATCATATGGTCCAAGGAACAAAGTGATCATTTACGAATCAGACTTCCAAAGCAATACTTTCCCCAGAATCAAATTTGTACTTCATGTACTCTTTTTCTCGTTTTATTTTCAAAATCCAACACCTTTGTTTGGCAATTTTGTTAAGTGAAACAAAATCCCCTTCAGACTCCTCATTTTCTTCATAGATTTCTTCTTCTTGAGGAGGAATAACTACAGGCTTTGGTGCAATTATGACATCTGCAAAATGAACAAAAATAAGTTAGTATACGAAACCATGATACATAATTTCGTATAGGTTTTGTATAATACTTGGAATATGTGCATTTTTTTAAGATATGTGTCATAATCACCATCCCAGTCATCATCCTCAAAGTCAAGAGCTGGTTCGTCTGATGGAATACGATCTTGATCAGCAGTGGGTACAGTAGTAGTACCCTCCGTAACTTGTGCCTTGGACGGCAAAGATAAATGAAGCGAGGTGCTAAGACATCCAGGAGACAAAAGTGTCACAGCTCCTGATCCAACTGTCTGTGGAGGGGCTGAAGACCCTTCTCCAGGATGGACTGAGGAAGGACCAACGAGAGGATCTTCTTCAATATCCTCTTCTGGAGTGTGAACGCTTGGCTTGGAAGGTCCTTTTGTGGTAGACCTCTTCCTCTTTTCTAGAGTTTTTACTGGAGATGTGGCGACTGCACTCTGTTTTCTTTTTCGGCCTTTACCAAAAATGATAGGTTCTGTAGCTGGTTCTCCAACTCCTGTCGGGATAACTATTAGAAATGGATCTGGGATGCCAATATCGTCAGGGATGTCTGCTGGTACCCTGACCTGCTCCTCAATATCCCCTTCTTTAGGCCACCTCAGACTACCCTTCATATTGTAACCATGGGCAAAAGAACGAATTGAAGCATAGAAGTGGGCATACGTATGGAGTATACGTAGTTCTGTAGTGCTAGTGGCAGTCGAAATTCTAAATTTAGCACCAGTCCGAGCAGTACCAAAATACCTCCAACCTCTAGCTCCGTCAAGTAATTTCCCATAGTAACGGAAATTAGTTAAAGGATTACCAACATGAAGTTGGTCGTATCCAAATTGGCGAGCAAACCTACTGGGTAAGTATGGTTCGAACACACAATTATCTTCGTTTCTGTACATCAGATGAGATGGTCTGATGCACTGAAGCCACCTAAAGACTAACTGTGGCAATACAACTCTTCCTTCAACTTCATCTTCAAACTGGACATCGAAGCAATCTGCTGAAACATGCGGCCGGGTACAAAAGAAGTTCCAACCGTATGAATAATTCAAAACTGCTCGGTTATCTGCCACAGTTGTAGCAATCCATGTAGCTTTACTGAATTTTTGGAGGAAGACCTCCGCATCATCGCCTGGACCCGGCGGTAATAATCTGCAGTTGTGATGCAACAACCAGCCCATCAGATAAGTGTAGGGCATCTCTACTCTAGAGAAAACATTCCGATGAGGAGCATTGTTGATTAACTCCTCACCGAAGGTTCTTAAACCTGGATTTATCCGACACACCATGGCCGATAGCAGGTTGATCCTGACTTTAAATACCAGACGTACTGCTGTCCATAGTACACTGCGATGAATTCTATCAACAGTACTAATACCCGGTACAACCCATCTTCTCAACCATAAAGAAAGAAAGCCTGCCAGCAAAGCTCTCCGTAAGATTTTCTGACTACCATATCTGAGGAAGCTCAAGGCTTCAGTTCCTGCAGGAAATTCCCCAATCTTCGTAGACAGATATTTATTCAGGAATTTGTAAGTAACCATCATATCCCGAACCTTGTTAGAAGGGATTGTCGAATCTATGTTGATTACTGGAGCTTTGTTTTCTTGAAACCTTTCTTTATCTTCCTTGGAGATCTTATCCTTGTGGAAGAAAAGATAAGTCGTCCACTTGTTGATATACGCCAAATAGGATGTACTTTCATGCATCGTGGTACAAATCAGGTAGTGGCACATCAGTTCTTCGTATGTCTCGATTAATTGGGGGTTAACTTCTCTAATTTCAGCAAGCTCCCTGTTGGAGGGAACGTATTCTTCATATGGGGCCTCCCCCATTGGCAGTTTTGAGATAAACTGCATCTCATGAAGGGCAAGACCCATTTCACCTTTCGGGGTGGCAAAAGTTCCAGTTGAACTTAAATATATCTCCATCAAGGCCAGAAATAAGTTTCCATTCGGAGGAATACCATAACTGGTGGAAGCTACTGCTTCGTACAAGCCAATATCTTTCAACTCTTCCTCAAAGTTCTTCATCATCCAAAGGCTTATCTGAATCCAACTCTGGTTGAATGGAGTCAACCATCCTGGCAGTCTGGGGTTGGTTTGGGGATATAATACAGCTTTCTTCATAAATTTATTGACAAACATCAGGGTTTGAACTGGCTGTATTAAACCCGAATCTTCGCTAGGATTAGAGCCTGGCATAAGGCCAAAGATAGAAGTAACACCTCCATTGGGAACACTAGCAAAGTATCCCATATCATTGGCACGCTCTCTCTTAAAGACAAATCTACCCGGGCGTCCATGACTATTGGGAGTCAAATTCCACAACATTTGTCCAGGATGAGTAGCATGGACGAATGCCGATAAAGGATAATTTCTGTCCATATCTGGAAGATACATAGCTCTATTCCCAAATTTAAAAACCCAAGACTCTTTCTTGGGGTGTGTCTGGGATTTACAATCAATGGCATCTCCAAACAGAAAGGCTGGTTTTGCGAAGTGTTGTCCGTCTAGTGAACTCAATAATTCCCCATTTATCATGGATAGCAACAATCTATCCCCTTGAGTACAATCAACTGTGCCCTCTCTGCCGGATACTCGGGGTTCGACTGAGGAAATTAGACATGAGATAAATCTTCCAAATAGTTCGAACCTACCATGCCAACTGATGATCCGAAAACTTCAGCGAGGGGGTGAACTTGCAGATCCACTGGTGAAATAACAAAAGAGATCAAGTTAGTTCGAAGTTTTAAGAGTTGATGAAAAGCTTATGCAGTATTGGTTCGACAGAATCTCTCAAAAAAGATTGGTCAACTTTACGCTACCACACAGTAACATGAGCGTAATGCGACTTTTTACGCTGGCATGTACTAACATGAGCGTAGTTAAGTTTTACGCTAGCATATTAGTTGTGGGCATAAAACCAAATTTTACGCTGACACGTGTAATGCGGGCGTATTCTTGTTAATTTTACGCTAACACGAACAACGTGGGCGTACAATGTTATTTCAACTTTACGCTAACACGTACAACATGGGCGTACAATGTTATTTCAACTTTACGCTAACACGTACAACGTGGGCGTAAAAAGCTGAAAGATTGGTTTATCTTCTTCTTCCCCGACGAATTTGTTTTCTCTCAACTGAAGATTAGGGTTTTAACTATCATAGGCGGAGCCACGGCCGGGTTAGGGTTTCGTTGTGGTAGTGATGACTGAGTAGGGGTTTTCATATGATCAGTCGAGGAGGAATCAATGGCTGGTTTCTTTCCTTTGCTACCGGCGGCGGATGATTTCTTAGGAGCCATCAGATCAGAGTTTCGAAGAAAGAAAAGGCAAAGAGATTCAAGAAGATGAGCAAAAGTGTTTTCTCTCTCTGAAAAAGACCTATTTATAAGAGAGATTCAAAACCGACCGTTGGATATCCCTATAATTACGCCGACTGTTGGACATCTCCGCTTTTACGCGGATGGCTGTTGCGTATCCCAAATTTTACGCTAGCAGGTCAAATCTCAACTTTTACGCTTCTGTTCAAAGTATTTCAAATTTTGGAGATATTTGAAAATTTTGAAGGGGGTCTTGTAGGAGCGTAAAAAGTGCCTCAAAGAAAGAGTCATCTCATTCATAAGTGATCTGCTTTACGCTCAAGATTAGGCTAATCGCTTTATGCTTAAGCAAGCTGATCATTTTACGCTCGGGGCTACACCCATGGTTTTACGCCAAGGACAGAGCAGTCCACTTCACGCTGGACAAAGCTATCAAATCTAGCATTTAATGCAAACTCTGACATGAAGATATTAATGATGGCATTTACCACAGAATTCAATGGGATTTGTCTTATACAAAAACTATTGTTGTCGTTTATGGAGATCGAGCTACTTTACGCTCATTGAACGGTTTCTTTTACGCACGGAGTTTTACATGAGTTCTTACGCTCATAAAACAATGTGTGCGTAAAGTCTATTTGAGCCATTTTACGCTCAAGGTTATTCAATAACCACTTTACGCAGGGAACCTACGACAGAGCTACTTTACGCTCATCTCACTGTTTTACGCTCAGAGGATGTTGGAGCTGTTTTTACGCCCTATTCTTTCTGGCCAGTATAGAACGTGGTTTGCTTACATGGCCTTCATGCCATATATTTTGAAGAACGTGTGTACATGCATCCTATTTTCGCTGAAATAATGGGACACATATTAACGTATGCAAAGGATGACTCTGATCATGGGTGGCAGTTGTTAGCATAAAGACAGATTTTGACGTCTTTTTACGCTAAGAAGCCCCAGTCTATAAATAGACTCATTTTTTTCAAAGAGACAGAGAGAGAACAGGAGAGAATACAGAGATCAGGACTTCGAGATTTTGATTCTCCAGAGCATTCTTATTCAACTTTTCTTCCAGAACAGAGTGAAGCAAAGCAGGAAAGCATTCGGCCTCGCCATCAGTGCCCAAGTGTGTCGATACCTTTTTGGTGACTTAGTTCTTCCAAGTTGTTCTACTTCAAGCAGTGATCTTCTTCATCATCATATGGTCCAAGGAACAAAGTGATCATTTACGAATCAGACTTCCATAGCAATACTTTCCCCAGAATCAAATTTGTACTTCTTGTACTCTTTTTTTTTGTTTTATTTTCAAAATCCAACACCTTTGTTTGGCAATTTTGTTAAGTGAAACAGGCATATTTAAGACCAAATGGCATAACTGTAGGTGTTCGAAAAGCAGTCTGCTTCTCATCCCCTAGATGCATCTTAATCTGATTGTATCCTGAGAATCCATCCATGAAAGATATGCGTTTAAAACCACATGTATTATCTATCATGACATCAGTGATTGGAAGTAAAAATTTGTCCTTTGGACAAGCTGTATTAAGATCTCGAAAATCTATGCAAACTCGGAGTTTTTCGTTCTTCTTCATAACAGAAACAATATTGGCAACCCAGTCTGGGTGTTGTTCTTCACGAACAAAGCCATATGTAATCAACTATTTGACTTCTGCTTCGATTGCATCCATCATGTCTGGTCGAAAATGCCGTTGCTGTTGTTTCACAGGCTTAGCATTAGGGAGAATGTTGGAGTTTATGAGTAGCAACTTTAGAATCTAGACCCGGCATATCCTCGTAACTCTATGCGAAGATATCGATATGTTCTTTAATCAGTTTTATCAGCTCTTCCTTTTCATCTTCAGAAAGGTTCTTACTGATAAATATTGGCTTGGACGTAATTTCGTCTCCAACATCAATCTGGAGAATCTCATCCTCCGTAGGTGGTTGTCGTTGTTCAAAACAAAGTTCCTACTGTGTGTCCATCTGTTGAGCCCAAGGGTCATTCTCAAATGGCTCAGATTCACCATCAGTTTGAACCATGTTGACTGAGAATATACACTCAGCTTCATCATAATAGTCTTCTCTAGCATATAAGGAATGGGATGTATCAGATTCAATGAAATGGATTTCTTCTGAATCTGAGGAAGAGAATTCTTCTTGTATATCGTCATTAAACATGTGAGAAGGATCATATCCTAACCCATGACGATTTTTCTGATAAAATGGATCTCCACATAATGGTAATCTTCTACCTTTGCCTTGATTAAGACCTTGCATAGTCTTTAAATCATATCCCATTTTCTGGATAATCTTGAGAGATTGTTGACTATATTTGTCAGTTCAGATTTTTCCTTTATTTTTATCTCTAATATCATCTGTCTGAACAACAGGGATGTTTCTAGCCAGGCCAAACACAATTTGGTGCTTGTTTTTCTTATTAGACGGAACAACGAAATAAGATTCTTCATGACGTCTAAAAGTTACACAAGCTTGTGATGAAGCAGCTACAGGAAGAAGATAGGGAGAAGATGTTAGGAACTTTTGAGCATAAGGTCCTATATCAACATGAGGACGAAAAGAATTTTTCTTATGATCAATGTATAAAGTTTCCTCAGTATCTATATCGTCTTTATATTGATGACTTTGATTATCAGGAGATAAAGTCATTCTTTCAACAAATTTGACAGCCATATACTCCAAAAGGAAATCTTCATTGATATTAGAAAGTATATAATGATCAATATTTACATCATTTACAATTTGACTACTACGCTTCGGATTGATCCTTAACGGACCGTCATCCGTCTTCTGCGTAGACTTGTCAAGGTCGATGACCAATGGAGATTCTAGATCATTCGTATGAAAAGTACGTCCTTTGACTTTGATCATAAGAGGTTGAACTTGGCTCTTGACAGGAATACTCATTGATTCCTCAGATGAAGCTCGAGTTCTTCCTTTGACCTTGATCATCAGAGATTGATCATTGACAGGTTGGGGTTGGATTCAACCTTTGACCTTGATCTTCAAAGGTTGGTCTTCTGGAGGATCTTCATTGATGGACTGATCTTCAACAGGTGACTGATCTTCAGCCATATCTGATATCTCTTTCACATGCTCTTGTTTGTAGAGTATTGAATCAGAAAAATATGCTTCAACACCCTTGAAAGAATTAATATCAGCAAATTCAGTTTTCACAACCCCTTTGGAATCTACGTACTTGAAGCACTGGTGGAGAGTTGAAGGCACGATGTTATGCTCATGTATCCACGGTCTTCCAAGAAGGATGTTGTAGGATACATCTGAGTTGATAACATAGAAAGTTGCCATAGCTCGAAGATCACCAATCTGAATCTTCAGACGAATCTTCCCCAGCGGTTTACTCTTGCCAGAGTTGAAACCAACTATCGTGGTACTAGTGTAAGTCAAATCACTAGTAGGAATCCTCAACGGTCTTAGCATACTCTGAAGAATAATGCTAATAGAAGACCCAGGATTAACGTAAATCCTGTCAATTTCAGTAGATCCAATATATCCAGTGTAGCACAAAGGCTCGTCATGCTTGTTATACTTCAACAGCATATCTTCTTGTGTGAAGGTGATGTTGGGAATTGCTTCCATCACACTATGGAATTGTGGGCAAGACACTGGTGTGTTGTCAGGACTCTTGAGTTGAGCTAAACATGAGTCGTCTTGTAGCAAAGCTTCACTCAGAGTCTCCCTGCTTTCTTTAGAAAGACGAAGCAGCTCGAAGATAGATAATCTAGCCGGAGTATTGGCTAACTGGGCTAGAATATCAAATTTGTAAGGTTTCATCACCACCCCTTGACTTGAAGCAGATTTCAAAGGAACGTCAAAGCGTACTGCTTTTTGTTTTCCTTTCTCACTCACCGATGGTTTAGCAGGAACAGGAGAAGGTTGAGCTAGTAATGTTTCCACTACGTCTTCTGCTTCTTTAGAAGATCCCTCATAATCCTTATGGTACTCTTTTCCAGATCTCGTACCAGTAAAGCTTTCTTCTTCAGACTCATGAGAAGGAAGTACCATATTGCAGGATTTAATCTTCTTTCCTTTCTTCTTGCGAGGAAGTTCAGAACCCAATCCAACAGTAGATTTTTGACTTTGAATCTGTAAAGGAAGTCCCATCCCTTTATCATAGTTCAGACCCTCTGCCTTTTGAAAGTCATAGCCCATCTTTTTCATGAGATGGACTGATTGTTGACTATACAAATGAATGGGCAGTGGACTCTCCGTGGATGGTTTAACAGAGGAAGGAGGGACAGAAATCTCTGTAACCACAGGGAAAGAAGTATTCGGGACACAAGGAAGAATCCCTGCAGGAGCTTTTTCATAAGCAGCAAAAACCTGTTGTGCCCTATATAGGGGAACACTATTCATAGCTAACCACTGCTGATGATTAAGCTTGAGCTTGGTATTGTCACGACCCGCACCCGTTTTTTTTTAAACGGATACGAGACGTGTCCAAGCCAGCCTACGCCGCAATGTCGGCGGTAGAACGCTGTCACGGCCATGAAGATCAAAATTACAAATAATGCTCATTCACAATTAATTTAACTTACATTGATCACAAGTTTTACATTTGTAGAAAAATATAAACTTGTACAGATAAATGAATGACTACAACTCAACTATCTAGCTAGTCTCTAGGCTTTTGTCTGCAAGTATTTCCGTCACTCCCCAAGCTAAGTGAATCCACGGCTAACCTGAAAATGTTGGTTTCCAGTCAGGAATGGAACGAGCACAATTCACTGAATGCAATTTCAATAAAGAAAATGACTATAAAACAAAGGTTAGGAATCAATCATGAGTTTTGAAAATAACAGTAAAGCCGTGAAAAAAATCAATAGTAATAAATAGACCAATATACTTTCCCCCAACTGTTAGAAGTACCTTTGACATATGATCGGTCTGGGGTGCTACACCGCACGGTCTACGAGGTCTACTTGCAGAAAATAAACAATGTCTACGAGGTCTACTGCATGAAAATAAACACGGTCTACGAGGTCTACTGCATGAAAATAAACAATATCTACGAGGTCTACTGCATGAAAATAAACAATGTCTACGGATCCAGTTTTCCGATACGAACCCAAACGTATGTCCAGAGTTGGATTCCGGCGGGCCGTGCACAAAATCGCCCGTTGTGTGGGACCGTAGGGCCCGCAAAACGGTAATTTTATCAACTGCCTCATATTTGGACCAAACTTGGCACACAGGACCAGAAAAATGATACGGTCCCGTTGGCGCAAGTTTTATCTCAATTTGGCGAACGTACACGAAGTCATTTGGGTTTCATTGAAATATGTGCAACTAAAAAGCTAAATATTTAAAGAAGATTATCTTTCCTTATACATTAAAAGATTATTTCCTAAGGGCTTTTATGCAAAGTGCACCTCTATTGTAAAGGCTAACCGATAGAGTTGCAGGGAGCCTTCCCTGATACGTTGGCTATTAATCATTAATAGATTTAGAATATATTGAGAAAACTATTAGGAAAAAGAAATCATTTTATACTTAATGAAGATTAGAAGTTAGAAGAGTTTGCAATTAAATAAAAGCGGAGGGGTTATAAGAAAAATAGGCATTAACATCTTTATAGAATAAAGTGGATACACAGGACATACGGGAAGTAGACAAAGTGGCAATGTTTGTTTTGCCAAACTATTGAAGTTAGAAAAAAAACGATGAAGAGAAAAAAGAAAGAAAGAAGGAAGGGACATAATTATTTGACTTAAGTAAGCTAAAGTGAAGTGTGGGATGCGGTTTGCTACTGCTCTCCTCTAATAACTAGCTACGCTTGGTTTTCTACTGCTCTCCTCTAATAACTAGCTACGCTTGGTTTTCTACTGCTCTCCTCTCTAATAACTAGATAAATATATCAAAGCAATGAGTGAGGTTAGGTTGGTAGTTTCACCTCCAAATAATGGTTGCCAATGACGTTCATTTCCTCCACGCGGCTACAGTTACCGCTGCTCTATTTCTTGCAAGCGGAGTCGTCATTCTTTCTGTGGTTGTTGTTTCTTCCTCCATTGCAAGGTCAGTTTGGTGGCAGACGGGCTCGGGGGCTCGGGGATGGCCGGTACCGGCGCTAGTGTGGGGTGTAACCTGGAGGTGAACGGGGAGAGGCGCGCCCAGCGACAGGCGCGCCCAGCGACGACCTTACGGCTGCCCGGCTTAGGGGTCTGCATTGGTTCGACTCCGACGGTGAAGGCCTCCTCGCGGTGCAGTACTTCGCCGCCGAATCCACGATCGATTCAAGGAGCTTGTAGAGATAAGACCGAGGCGGCTACTCTGCTGGCGTGCACAACGAAGGGCGACGTTGTGACACTGTGCTCGAACGACGGAGCTCGACATTGGTCGATGGGGAGGAGGAGGCGGATGAAAGAAAAAGAAGGAGAGGGGTGATGAGAGGCGGCTGTTGTATTTTTATAGCTAGGGTTTTTGTTTAGGCCACTAGAGTTGAAATTATATAGGAGTGGTGAGTCTCGAGAATAGGTTAGGACTTCATCTGTTCGAGTCTGGTTAGATGGCGGATCGGCTGAACAGAAATATTGAAATAGAGCTCAGGAGTTAATTGAGGAGTTACAAAGGAATAAATGGAATAGGAATCAATTAGAATAGTTTGGGTCCGAGGGATTTATTTAACTAGGAATTTAAATAGCACAAGCAATATAAGGAAGGTAAAGAGACTCACCAATATTCTAATTATTTCAACCACTGCTACTATTATTTACTATAACAGAAAAATTAATAGTTATTCAATGATTGGAAAATAATCATTTGCTACCCAATGATTATATAATAATCAAAACTAATCATAATTTTAAGTGATTATATGATTAATATAATCAGTACTATAATTATTAACAAATTTAATAATAATAATTTTATTATTAAAGCTGTGCAAAAACTCTATTGGTTTCAAGGCTCATATAAAATACATATTTTCACATGGGCTTGGGTTTTCCTAAATATTTTAGTTGGAAAAGAGGAAAAGTCCTTGGATAAATATTTCAATCATCAAAATAGCTATCTCTTTAAGGCCTTGCCAGAAATGAACCATATATTCCGTATAACTGATATACAAATACCTTTAGATTTAGGGAGGGGTCTTACATCCTACCCACCTTAGAAAATCTAAGAAAACCATTTAAATAAAATTAGCAATAATAAAATATTTTAAAATTTTCGAGAAGGGGAGCTACAGGTATGAGGAGCTAAACTTGGAGGACATATGCTCAAACCTCTCAGTCTCTCCTCTAAAGGAATAAAATCCCAAAGATACTCCAAATCATCATGATCTGGAATAACATGAGAAATCATATTGTAGGTTTTAACTTTTCTACCTTTCTTGGATTTTGAAGTTTTACCTTCATCCTCCACTTCAGGTACTAAATCTGGATGTACCCACATGATTTCACCATTCTTTAATGTGAGAGGCAACAATCCTTCATTTTCCTCTCTGGCAAGCGGGATATTCACAATCTTCATCGTCGCCTTCGGAATTGGGACAATCCCATCTGGGACTTGTTGTGGAGAAAAACCTTCGAATTAAAGAGAAACCATATTGGTTGTAACTATATGCTCATCGTTAGTTAAAGCGATGGCATTGGCATTTATCAACTCTTGGATTTTCTTCTTCAGGACATAACAAGCTCTGGTAGGATGATTTATGTATCTGTGATAGATACAATACTTGGGATTGTCAATCAGATTCACCTCATTAGGCCTTTTTGGCTCCAGAATCTGGAGTTTGCCACTTTTTACCAGACATTAAAATATCCCTGGGATATCGCTTTCGTCAAAAGAGTATTTTTCTTTTGGCTTAGAAGACTCCTGACTATTCGGCGTTGTTTTGTTCTTGGAAAGATTAACCATAAGGGTATCCTTTCTTTTCCTATTACGACTGCCGAAATTATTGCCAGATGAGCCTTTCTTTCCTTTGTCCTCTGAGGCAAAAATCATCACATATTCACGAGCCAACCTACCATTGGTCTCGGTGGAAACTGCTGCTATAATAAACGAGGCCCAGTCTGTGAATTGGGAACCCGTAAAGACAGCAATGGATGGTCGCAGATTCATCTTGCATGTATCAATTAATGCTGAATCTGGCATACCAGGAGGCATTTTGAGAGTCGCCTATCGAAAACGTTCGATGAACGTCCGAGTATCTTCCTTCTCCTTTTGTTTGATCTCTATTAAGGAGGACATATTCATATCCATACCTCCTTCGTAGAAGCGGGAGAGAAACATTGCTTTAAATTCATCAAAATATGAAATGTAATTGTCGGGTAAACTACGATACCAGTCGTAAACTGAACCTGTCAAGCACCCGATAAACACTCGAGTGAGAAGAGCATCATTTCTCTGCAGATGTACAGTCATAATATCAAAATAATTGATATACTGACTAGGAGAAGCCTTTCCATCAAACAACACCATCGATTGTGGCTTGATTTCGGAGGAAATGGTACATCATTCCAATGAGGAGGATAAGGTTGCTTAATCCCTAACCTCTGGAGTTGATCCTTATGCTTCAAAACTTCAAATTGTGCTTTTAATTCACGCACTGCTTGAATAGCTTCACTGGTTTGAGGAAGCACATTTGATTGAATAGTGGTTGGATGTACTGTAACCCCCACCGGAGATGGTACATCTTCTGGAATAATAGGATCTGGAGATGCAGAATTTTGATTAAAAGCAGGCTCTTGATTAACCAAAGGTATATCAACCCTTTGACTATCTTGAGTTTGTGCTGCTACTTGCACTGGTGTTACTACTGTCGGTTGAGCAGTTTGCTGAGTCATTATATGGTGCATGCTTTGTACCATATTAAGCATGTCCTTTAATGATTGCTCAATGGCAGAGAGACGCTGTTCTGTATTAGCAGATGACGTCTCTGGTTCATCTCCAATAGCACAAGATTCAACCTCTCTTGAAGATACAGAGGGATTGGTATAGAGGTATGAATCGACACTATCAGTTTCGGACTCAAAAGATTGAGTACCTCCAGCTTCTGAATCAGAAGTCTGCAACTATCTTTGTTTTCTTGATCGAGTATTCTGATATACTCCTTCAAAGGAATCAAGAAGTCTGTTGAATTATTGTTGACCTGGAGTTTGGGACGTGTTGCGTCTTGGACGTCGTCCTCTGTTGGTATGAGATGCCATGTTGACTGACGCATAGGACAAATCATGTTCTTGGTCATTAACTTGTTGTTGAGGCGCATTGAAATTTAACCGATCAAAAACTGACCGTTTGGAAGCCGAACAACAATATTTGATTACAATCTGGTGACACTCACAGTGATGATTCTCTTGGGGGAGTGTCACAGGGGATTGTCTATTTTTACGCTTTTGCTTTAGCAACTCGCGTAAATCAGAAGGAGTAGAAGAACAAGTCTTCTTTATTACATTTGGGATAGAGAAACGTTTAGTCTCTTGTGTATAAAGAAGATTACTGGCTGTATTAGTATAACCAAACTGTACATTTTTAAGCGCTTGGAGTTGCGTGCGTAAATCCTAAGATTTTTGAGCACAAAGGACTCCATCAGCATTGCGCGTAATTTGAAGGTTTGGTACTTTGCGTACAGTAGTATAAGAAGGTTGTTGGTTAAAAACAGAAGTTTTACCAACTATGTTTTTATGCTTTATGCGTGCAGGTAAATTTACTTTAGATGCAGAAGCATCATTGTGAATTTTATCTACACTATCACAGACAGGAGATTTACCTTTACGCATAGAGCGCAAAACATGAGTATCTGCCACGTCATAGACGGAAGATTTTCCTTTACGCATGGAGCATAAATTTTGTGTGTCAACCATGTCACAGACGGGAGACTTATTTTTACGCTCAGAATGTAAAGTATTGGGGTCTACTACGTCACATACGGGAGACTTGTTCTTATACACAGAGCGTAAA
>JANAVB010025196.1:31254138-31274138 GCA_029216955.1 Iris pallida | reverse complement strand
ATGTAGGATAATCATATGAAGAGCGAACCATGTGCACTAAGGTTGATCATACCATAATACATCGATTCTAATTAGACACTATATTCGTGGGCGTCCCCAATAAACACATGTCCTAAACAAGCTTGATAAAAATAAGCTTGCAAAAACTAGCCTATAATAGCGGTGTTTAGTCACGATAGTACAAAATATGAGTACGCGAGATATATGATTGAAAGAAGGCACAAGTAGTTCAAGTTCATCAACTCTAAGACTCGACCCATGATCGTGTCGCTACAGTTGTTCTAATGGTTTCTTATATGGGCATTGGTTGAACTAATGGGGTATGGACCCTTAATCTCTATAGCCTAGGTAATCTTTTGAGTGTCCTATTTAAAGGGGTCATAGGGACAAGGAGGATGATAGGTCATGAGGCGTTCTATGCCTCTTATGAGAGTTCAACTAATAGTATGCTTGAGCAACATATAATGCGTATACCTAGTATGAGTCATCTTCCTAACCTGTCTATCAATACGTGGAGAAAGGATAATATTTGTGGTAGAAAGGAATCAAGCAAGATGCAATTTAAGACAATCAACGGGGATCAAGGATGGACGTCAAGTAGGTGGATGAGATACCTAGATTCTAATTCTATATACAAGCTCATTTGGTACAGTAACGTAACCGAAACGGCTAAACCAGATGAGAATTATTTAGGTATATACCTAATGATAGCACAGTATCTTGAGGGAAGATAGTATGTCAGTTCCGAGGTCGTCATATGTTCTAGTAACTCACAATTATGAAAAATCTACAATTACCTGCTAAAATTTTCTACTAGAATTCTGCATCCTCTACTGCTAGTGAAAGGTATGTCCGTGCTTCTGACTAGGGCCCTGTGCTCTGGCCCTGTGGAACTACACACGCTGTGGAGGTAATGGTGGACGTGGTGCTCCTGCTGCTGGTGTCATGAGCCTCGGCACATGCTGAACCGACTGAGGTATGGAAAGTGATGGGGCTGTTGGCCTCGGAGTCTGCTGAGCATACACTTGAGTTCGAGGCTCGAGAAAATCTTTAATGATACGTTGTCCTGATCCGCATCTTAAGCATAAACCATGACAGGTTCGACAATCTTTACTGATGTGTCCCTTCTTCCCGCAGTAGTTGCAGGTAGGCTTCTCTCGAGCCCGATATAGTCCTTCTCCTCGCTGCTGCTGCGAGGTATACTGTGTCCCCGAACAATCCTTAGCTTCGTGATAATTGGAACCACAGATCATACATTCTCCCAATCTACGACGGCAATCCTTCATAATATGACCCATCCTATGGCAGAAGCGATATGTATAAATCTCCTATATGGATATGTTTTTGCTCTAGGGTGTTTTTGTTATGCTTCAGGATGTCTATTCGGTCCGTTCTGAGTCTCTCTAGCTGGTACTAAGGCCAGCGGAGTAGATAGAGTCCTGTTTAGGGCTACAGATATAATACTCCTTGTAAACTCATTATGTTGTTGCAACACTTGTAATAACCTTAGCAAGAACCTTATTTCTAAAGCCTCATTAGAGTAGGAAACTGGCGTGGAAGGTGGGGACTGAGGAAGATGTGGTGTATATTCTTGCTGGGATGCTGGGGTCTGCTGGTCAGACTGTTCTATCTGGGGTCCTACACTGTAGGACCGTTGAGCACCTCTAGAGGGAGGTGAATAGAGTGAGTGCAAATGCATCAAAAAATAATCACCAATTTAAATTTTAAACTATGGCAGTAAATAAGAGACAGTAAATAAATAAAGTAAGAGATAGAGAGATCAAACTCAGTGACACAGCGATGTATACTGGTATCCCTTTGAGAGGACTAATCCAGTTTCGAGTACTCTTATTCGATGTTAATCCACTAAGGCACAAGCTAATTGAGAGCTTGCAGTCCCTTACAACACTGTGCTTGGTGACAAGTGCACGACAAACTTCACAACATCGTGCTTGGTGACGAGCGTACGACCGGCTCCACAACAAAGATAATTGCTATACTTTGAACAACTTCTTTACAACTCTTGCGAACCAAAAGACTCTAGATCAAAATAAATATTACTAGCTTTTGGCTAAGAGGAGTATAGGTATGATATGAAAACTATTGATCGGGTGAAAACACTTATTGAATAGAGACGAGAAGATGAAGAATGAATGAGTGATTTGAAATGAAAAACTCTCTCCTATTTATAGGTGGTTTCTGGGACCGAACTCGGGCAGAGTTCTGGCAGAGTTCTGAGGCAAAGATTTCGGGTATGAACGTTGCATGCAAATTTGGAGGTAACGGATATTTAAATTCAAACAGACCGAACTCGAACAGAGTTCGAACCGAACTCGGTTTGAGTTCTGTCTAGGAGAATTTTGAATATTTGTCAAATTTTGTTGCAAAAATAAATTTTAACTTTTGGTAAAATGGAATGTGAATAGGTAGGCTTTATAGAAAGGTGGACTAAGATTAACCTAAGCCAGTATTACCTAGTCGATCTTACGATTAAAATCCTAGACTCAATAATGATAAAATATATAATAAATTGTAAAATGACTCGGACTGGATACCAATGAAAGTAATCGTCAGATTGATGATTTATGTGCTTGCTGATGCAGTAGTACGACGCTTGTTGATATTAATTTCACAAGTCCTGAAATAATTAGCAGCAGTTCATATATTTTGTGTATTAACTTAAGTTCATGTCGATTATTAAAATCGGGTGTGACCATTCCATTGGCCAACAATCTCCTCCATTTTGATAATTGACAAACTTGAGTCTATACCAAAATATATTTAAAAATATAACAAATGAAATGCACCTGAAAATGGTTTTGTTTTGGATTGTACGCTTTCTCTGATTTTTTATTTTTTGTATGTACTCTTTCTCTCCCTTTGTCAATATAAAAATGGCTTTGGCTCCCCCGTAATGTGTGAAGCCAACAATTTTCAACAAACAGACAAAGTAAAGCTAAAGGGATAACCAGATAACACAAAGTGCATAAGAAGATAACTAGTACTGAGATAAACTGATAATATCATGCATAATAATGTCTAACTGAAAGAAAAGATACAATCATCATCATAAAGTGCTAATAAAATGTCTAACTGAAAAGTTTAGACATAACAAAAAAACTACATCAAAAGATAGATCATCATCTAACATCCTATCCACTATCCACCAGCTCAAGTCCGCATCATATAGTGGGGTCGTCACCGCCAGAAGCATCCGAAGGAAAGTAAGCAGCAGTAGGATCGAAGTAAGGGAAAGTCGCCTCATCTCCGAACCTGGGTCCTGGAAAGCCTAGGTGAGGAAGGATTGTCACTGGATGTGATGGGTCCTGGGAGAGACTCCAGTGGAGATCAGCAAAATCATTTCGCAACACATGAGCCTGGGTGATGTGGCGGAACTCTGAGTCGAGGTAGCTCTGATGACATTGTGCAGAGAGAGCAACAAAGTCATCAAATTGCTGATAAAATCCTGGGTCAAAACCCGGAGCAGGGACTGGAGTAGGAGCATCAGGAGGAGGAGCCTCAGCATCAGCATCTGGAGCAGGCTGAGCACCAAAAGGCAGAGAAGGAGTAGGGTATCGACGAGACCTGCTGAGCTCTATGGCTGTGGAGGAGTAGGCACAGTTTTGAAGATCAATTTCAAACCTTCGAAAGATGGAGGCCAAGTGCATGGGATAGACCAGATTACGTCCTGCATTTCTGTAGTTCAGCATCCAGGCCATCATGGTCTTGGGAACCGAAAAAGGAATGCCAAAGTGGATATGATACATGGCGGACAGCTCCAAGAAAGTGATCTCATCAGATGATCCTTTCATTGGAAGGAGAACTGAGAAAATACATCGATGGAGTTTATAGAAGTTTTGGTTAAGATCTTTTGAAAAGACTCTTCTAGGAACAGGTCTTGGATGGCAAAGCAGTTCTTTGAAGGAGTCGAGAGTGACACCTTCAGGGAATTGGATATGATGGATATCTACTAGTGCTTCACCTACATCAGGAACATGGAAGTATTCGCTGATGTTGGTGGCGCTGAACTCTAATTCTTGCCCAGCAACGCAAGAATAGAAGTTTTCGTTTGATATTACCTGCAAGTTGCAGTAAAACATACGGATAGCATTGTCGTAGATGTTCTCAGCTACTTCGAAGAAGTCACGATAGCCGAGACGGACAAATATGAGAGCGTATTCAGAAAATATAGTAAAGTTAACACAAGCTCCAGCACATATTCTACGACCAGAGAATGAATCAAACCAAAGGTCGAAAAATTCCTTATCTGGAAATAGACCAAAATTAAAATCATTTGACCCTATAGGTCTGGCTGGACTGAAAAGACTAGTGGAGACATAATCAGAAGAGGAAGATCTTGCTTGTGAGGGATCAGTCGGTCTTCTCTGACGCTTGGGAACCATAGATGAGAGTAAAAGAAAATTGAAGTACCTTAGAAAGGAGGAAGAAGATGAAGTAGAGTAGCCCACTAGACTTCCTTGGAAGCTTGAAGGGAAGGAGGAGGAAGAAGTTTTGGGAGTAGTAGAGGGTTTTTTACGAGTTGGTTGTGTGAAAAAGAAGAAGAAATGAAGGGTTTATAAAGAGCTAGGGCCGGCTGTTCGGTTCTTGAAGCTGAACAGCGCCGACCGAACTCGGCCCGAATTCGGTCCGAACTCGGTCAGAGTTCGGTCCGAGTTCGGCTACTTGTATTTCCGAGGCCATAAATACAGTTTTGGTGTTTAAATTGTAACTTTATGACTGTTGACTTCTACATTTAATAACGTTTATTACTTTATGTTAGCTGTAGGGGCCGGATCCCAGCTAGCGATAGTCCGAAGACTAGTGCACCGTATCGCTTCAGGCTATTTACACATGTATGATAGAATGGCCCTTTTGGCTTGTACCCAAAATAATTTCCGTTAAATAAATTTCAAAATTTTGAGTCATAAAATTTAATTTAATTACCATACTACACTACAAATCTGAAAATTCAAGTATACCGAGCTCTCGCCTTCCTGCCAGTGGTTTTGTGAAAATGCTTGCTAGTTGATGATCTGTGTCAATAAACTCTAAGCAGATATCCCCGTGTTGTTGGTGATCACGTAAAAGTGAGGACGAATCTCAATGTGTTTTGTGCGTGAGTGACATACAGGGTTTTAGTCAGATTAATGGTGCTAGTGTTATCACAATAAAAGGGAATCTTAGTGTAGTACAGATTGTAGTCTTCTAGGGTTTGCTTCATCCACAAAATTTGAGCACAACAATATCCTGCGGCGATATACTCAGCCTCAGTAGTTGATAATGCTACAGAATTTTGCTTCTTGCTAAATCAAGAGACTAAGGCCTTTCCTAGGAAATGACATGTACCGCTAGTACTTTTACGGTCTACTTTGCATCCTGCAAAATTCGTATTCGAGTAACCTATTAGGTCAAAGGATTTAGTTTTAGGATACCACAAGCCGACATTAGAAGTTCCTTTAAGGTATCGGAAGATACGCTTAATGGCACTTAGGTGTGATTCCTTAGGATTTGCCTGGTACCGTGCACAGATGCAAATACTGAACATAATATTAGGACGACTAGCAGTTAAATATAATAAGCTACCAACCATACCTCGATACTTACGCTGGTCGACAGGTTTGCCACTTTCATCAGAATTAAGCTTTGTGGATGTAGCCATTAGAGTTTCGATAGGCTTTATATTATCGAAGTCGTACTTTTTCAGTATGTCCTTCGTATACTTGGCTTGATTGATGAATGTTCCCTTTGAGTGTTGTTTGATCTGAAGTCCTAGGAAGAAGTTCGGCTCTCCCATCATACTCATCTCAAATTCACTCTGCAAATACTTAGCAAACTCTTGACAAAGTTTTTCATTAGTAGAACCAAATATAATGTCATCAACGTAAATTTGTACAAGAAGAATGTCATCGTTTAAAGATTTGATAAACAAAGTTGTATCAACTCTTCCTTTTGAAAAACCATTATCAAGTAAGAAGGCACTTAGGCGTTCATACCAAGCACGAGGTGCCTGTTTGAGTCCATAGAGTGCTTTCTTAAGCTTGAAGATGTGATCAGGTTTTTGAAAATCTTCAAAACCAGGGGGTTGTTTCACAAAAACTTCCTCTTTTAAAAATTCGTTCAAAAATGCACTTTTCATGTCCATTTGAAATAATTTAAAATCATTAAAACATGCAAATGCACAAAACATGCGGATAGCTTCTAGTCTAGCAATAGGAGCATATGTCTCGTCATAATCAATACCTTCTTCTTCATTATAACCTTGTGCCACTAGACGTACTTTGTTGCGTAGAATTTGACCATCTTCACTAAGTTTATTTCGGAACACCCATTTGGTACCAATTATAGATTGACCAATAGGTTTAGGAACGAGTTCCCAAACTTGGTTTCTCTCAAATTGATTTAGTTCCTCTTGTATGGCATTAATCCAAAACTCATCAGAAAAGGCATCTTCTATATTCTAATTAGGTTCTATTTGAGAAATGAAAGCTACATTTGTTGCTATTTCAGAATCCCTAAGAGAGGAGCGTGTACTTACACCTTTTGATCCATCACCTATGATTAGTGTCTCTGGATGATCTGGTAAAAACTTTAATGAATCAAATTTTTGAGTCAGATCTTCCACAGGACTCTTCTCAGTTTTTGCCTGTACATCTTCATCATCATTGTCGCTAGATCTGTGACTATTAAGCTCATCAAAAGTAACGTTAATTGATTCTTCGAAAATTATAGATCTTTTATTGAAAATTCTATATCCCTTACTCTTAGCAGCATATCCGAGAAATATCCCTTCATCTGCTTTAGAGTCGAACTTTTCCAAGTTATCCTTGGTGTTCAGGATAAAATACGACATCCAAAAACTTTAAAATAAGAAATATTTGGAATCCTTCCAAACCAAAGTTCATATGGTGTTTTCTTCGAGATAGGTCAAATTAACATCCTATTCAAAACATGATAGGCTATACTAACAGTTTCTGCCCAAAAGTATTTAGGAAGATTATGCTGATTCAGCATGACTCTAGCCATTTCACTTAGAGTACTGTTCTTCCGCTCCACAACACCATTCTGTTGAGGAGTTCTAGGACAAAAAAATTTGTGGTACTATCTACTATCATCACAAAACTTTTTGAAATCAGAATTTACGAATTCACCACCATGATCACTTCGGATTCGAGTAATCATGAAGCCGTTTTCGTTTTATACCTTTTTGTAAAATATCTGAAATTCAAAAATAGCATCACTTTTGTTTGATAAAAAGTAAACCCAATTAAAGTGAGAGAAATTATCAACAATAACAAAAGCGTAGAGCTTACCGCCAAGACTAGCGACTCTACTAGGACCAAATAAATCCATATGTACCAACTGCAAAGGTCTAGAAGTACTTACAGCGTTGATGGATTTAAATGTAGACCTATGTGCTTTGTTCTTTTCACAGTCAGCACATACCATATCTCTCTTAAATGGAATCTCAGGAAGTCCTTTTACCAACTTCTTAGTGCTCAGTCGTGGGATAGTGTCCATATTTGCATGCCCTAGTCTCATGTGCCATAGCCAGCTTTCATCTAAATTAGCTACTAGGCATCTTCCTGCATTATTAGTACTCTCCAAAAAGAAAACATAAATATTGTCTTCTCTAATCCCTTACGGGATTACCAGATGACATATCATATATGGTACATTTGTCTTTTACAAAGTTGATACCATAACCATTATCAGCCAAATGGCTTATGCTTAGTAGGTTATATTTCAATTCTGTGACTAGACAAACATCCTTTATTACAGGATAAGGAGATATACCAACAGTGCCATTAGCAATTATATCACCTCTTAAGTATTTTCGAAGGAGACGTATCCTTCTTTCTTCATCGATAGCGTGGAAAACAAAGATGCATCACCAGTCATGTGCCACGAACATCCGCTATCGAGAATCCACTTGCTTTTAGCATGAGAGGGTTGAGGGTCCACCTACAAAACAAGTAGATGAATCCTTTGGTACCCATTTACTTAAGGGTCCATATTAATTAGTCTTAGGTCTCCAAAACAAAGTGTGATTGTCAACAAGTTTCCTTGTTAAGCAATAATGTGATATGTGTCCATGTGTACCATAATATGTGCAAGTGAGTTTAGAACCAGTGGTGATTGAAACTGTGTTGACATGCTTATTTGGTTTCTTGGAAAACCTATAAGTGAAAGCATGGTGATAGTCGTGTTTCTTTCGTGCCTTCTGATTTTTAGTCCTCTTTGGTGTATGCTTAGCATTAGGACTAAACTTAGGCTGTGTCACAGGTATTGCCTGTTTGCCTAACTTGATTTCTAACTTTTTAGAAATCGCAACAGACTCTTCATACTTAGCAGTCGTGTCTGAGAGTCTTTGTTCTGTGACTAAGTGCTTCTTCTTCTCTATGTCATATAACTCTTGTATTTTGACATAGTCTTTTTCTTTCTTATCAACCTTGAGGATAGCCTCATGATAGTCTACCTTGAGTTTGGCTATCTCTTTCGTGTTACCGGTAGTAGACGTCTCTTTAGTATCTTCAATAAGACTGGACAGTCTAGCTATCTCGGTTGTGTATGCCTTAATCTCTTTTTGAGATTGCTTATACTTGTTAAGCACAGTTCTGTGTTCTTCAAGTAATTCGCTAAAGGCATTTTCTAATTCATCGAAAGTAAAGTTATCATATAGAGGGTTTGAGGATACCTTATCAAAAGCCGTAAGACAGACATTTGCATTTTCGTAGGGTCTGTCTTCTTCCTCTGTATCACTGGCATCACTTTCATGCCAGATACTTTTGTTAGCATACTTTCGACTGGTTGTTGCTTTTCTGCTTGATCTTGATCTGTCATATGGATTGCTTTTCTTCGAAGTTGGACAGTCCTTTTTCATGTGCCCTGACTTTTTGCATCCAAAGCATATGGTTTCATCTTTATTGATTTCTTAGATATCTCTCTTCTTTCAGTTTGATTTCTCAAACTTTAGGAATTTCCTGAAGTTCTTCACTAGTAGGGCTTGTTCATCACCACTTGATGATTCTTGATCAGAATCATCGCATCTAGATTTTCTGGCTTGAGCTTTGAAAGCAATAGACTTTTCTTTTTGGGTTGCTTCTTCAAACTCTTGCAGATCAAGCTCATGGGTCATGAGCTTGCCCATCAGTATTTCTAGAGACATGGTGGTGAGATCATTTCCTTCAATGATTGCTATTGCCTTTGGGTTCCAGTTCTTGGTTAGAGCCCGTAGCACTTTTTTGATCTTCTCATGATTGCTGTAATCCTTACCAAAGGATTAGTAATATCAAGGAAACGTGTGAACATCTGTGTAATTGACTCACCGGGTTTCATCTTAAAAGATTCATATTCCTGTGTTAGTCTACTGATTTTGGATTCCTTCACTTGGGAAGTACCTTCATGAGTTACCTCAAGAAGTTTCCAAATCTCGTGAGACATTTTATAGGTAGAAACTCTGTTGAACTCCGTTTTGTTCATTGCACAGAACAGTACGTTGATGGCACGAGCATCTAGACTAGCCTTTGCTTTTTTAGCCTCTGTATATTTGTCATAAGGCTTGTCTACAAGCTGGCCGTCAACTACAGTAGGTGCCGGTTTCTTATAACCGTCAATAACTATAGACCAAAGATCAAAGTCAAGAGACTTTAAGAAGAAAGTCATCCGTGTTTTCCAGTAGGTATAATTTGTACCATCAAATAGTGGGAGTCTATTTGTGGATTGTCCTTCACCATTGAATATTGATTTCACGGCTGCCATATATACTCTCTGAGGTTTGTTATATTAGAATATAACCTGCTCTGATACCAATTGTAGGACCTTTGAGTACCTCTAGAGGGGGGTAAATAGAGTGAGTACGAGTGCAGCAAAAAATAATCACCAATTTAAATTTTTAAACTATGGCAGTAAATAAGAGACAGTAAATAAATAAAGCAAGAGATAGAGAGATCAAACTCAGTGACACAGCGATGTATACTGGTATTCCTCTGAGAGGACTAATCCAGTCTCGAGTACTCTTGCTCGATGTTAATCCACTAAGGCACAAGCTAATTGAGAGCTTGTAGTCTCTTACAACATCGTGCTTGGTGATAAGTGCACGACCAACTTTACAACACCGTGCTTGGTGACGAGCGCACGACCGACTCCACAACAAAGATAATTGATGTACTTTGAATAACCTCTTTACAACTCTTGCGAACCAAAAGACTCTAGATCGAAATAGATATTACTGGCTTTTGGCTAAGAGGAGTATAAGTGTGATATGAAAACTTTTGATCGGATGAAAACACTTATTGAATAGAGAAGAGAAGATGAAGAATGAATGAGTGATTTGAAATGAAAACTCTCACATGTTTATAGGTGTTTTCTGGGACCGAACTCGGGCAGTGTTCTGATGCAAAGATTTCGGGTATGAACGTTGCATGCAGATTTGGAGGCAACGGATATTTGAATTCAAACAGACCGAACTCGAGCAGAGTTCGGACCGAACTCGGTTTGAGTTATGTCTAGGAGAATTTTGAATATTTGTCAAATTATGTTGCAAAAATGAATTTAAACTTTTGGTTAAATGGAATGTGAATAGGTAGGCTTTATAGAAAGGTAGACTGAGATTAACCTAAGCCAGTATTACCTAGTCGATCTTACAATTTAAATCCTAGACTCAATAAAGATAAAATATATAATAAATTGTAAAATGACTCGGACTGGATCCCAATGAAAGTAATCGTCAGATTGATGATTTATGTACTTGATGCAGCAGTAGTATGATGCTTGTTGATATTGATTTCATACGTCCTGAAATGATTAGCAGCAGTTCGTATATTTTGTGTATTGACTTAAGTTCATGTCGATTATTAAAATCGGGTGTGACAATGGAATGGGCCAACATACACTTTGAGGGTTCTTCTGGGGAGCTGGGTTTCTCTGATATGATTGAGTCACATGACTTGGCTGAAATAGTGTAGTGAAGGGCCTGTCACGACCCGTACCCACTTTTCGGGATACAAGTGTGTGTCCAAGCCAGCCTACGCCTCAGAGTCGACGGTAGAACGCTGTCAAGCCCGCAATAAATAAATGCACAAATAAACTTCATTGCTCAATCATATTTCTAAATTGATTACAACATTTACAACATTTATATTTAAAGAAAGTACAAGGTTCTTTCAATTAACGTAAATGATACCACATCTATCTAATTTCTAGGTTTCTGCATGCAAGTACACACATATCTCCCAAAGCGAAGTGAAGCTACAGCTAACCTGAAAAATGTTGGTTTCCAGTCAGGAATGGAACAAGCACACAAACCGACGGCAATGCGACAACACAATAGAATTCACAAGACATGAAAATAACATATGTGAGATAAAAATTAGAAAGTAACTGATGTCATGGCAAACGGTGAAGAAAACAAGAAAAAAAATAAAAGACAACTATATATGTGTTTTGAAATATCAGTTTCGACATGTGAACGGCTAGGGGGTAAATCAGGCACCCTGCACGTGTCGTGTGCGACTGCTATTCTCTACGAATGACACGGGGGATAGTTCTGGGTAGTCCACATGTCTACTAAGAAATTTCTCCTCCCGACTAGTACTCATGAACTCGAACAAGTCACGAAATACGAAAATACGATAATCACGAAATATAGTATGTAGAGATCCATGACACTAATCCGTGTAACAATGTGTCAACAACTAAGAGCATATGTATAAACATGAAATGGAAAGACTACTATGAATCGAAAGCAATCAGAAAGTGCACTTGCCTGAATCCTTGCACGAACCGTAGTCACAAGTCGAGGATGAGGGGATTGTCGATATAGAAGCTGTCAACCTATAACAAATATCGTACCACGAACCATGCACGAAAACCACAAGTCAACTCTAAGGTTCTAGTTCTAAATTCATAGAATAAGTGGCTAATGGGTTACTAATCTAATAATAGTTAATTCTGAAATAATTTACTTAAAAATCTAATTTAACCTAATAATAATTTGAATATAATCTAAACATGTAAGTTTGGTCATCAAAAGTCATGTTTCCAATTTTGGAAACCATAGCACACAAATCGAGGCGTGTCGTTAAATATCTAGTCAAACATCGTGAACTCTAGATTTTGAAAAGTGCAACTTGGAAGATTTTAGCGCCATGAGTGCGCTGGAATCAACCATGCCACAAATTTACGTTTTGGTCAAAAGATATCGCCGTTATGGCTAATCATGACCAAAACGGTGATTCACCGATCAATTCTGAGTTCAACAGAATAACTAAAATACTAGATGAACGAATTAATTTCTGGGAAAAATATATGTCGTAGAGTTCTGTGTTAGATTTTTGAAACTTCAAACGGTTCGTGATTTCGATTTCTGGTCCTCCCGGAATCTCGAAAACACCAAAACGTTTAAGTTTCGGACAACCGACACTACGAATTTTATAGAAATTAAGGTTCAGAGATAATAAAAATAAATTAGATATTCAAAAATTGTACCTCAATACGAATCCAACAAAAAAAGGGAACGCAAAAAAGGAGTTCGGAGTTATCCGCAATCGCCTTGGGAAGTCGGGGGTCTCCTTGGAACAAGTTTCCTCAAAATCGGCCAGAATTAAATTAGGTTTACTGTTCAACAATATATATATATATATATATATATATATATATATATATATATATATATATATATATATATAGCTCAGATCGTGGCCATTTTTCGTCAGTCCTCCGACGTTGTGGATGCCCCGCATCGCAGAGGCCAGGCTCATCATCGCCCAATATATATATATATATATATATATATATATATATATATATATATAATATATATATATATATATATATATATATATATATATATATACAAAAAAAAATATATATAAAAAAAAAAAAAATATATATATATATATATATATATATATATATATATATGTATATATATATATATATAGGGCGGGTACATTCAGCACCCGCTGATTGGGCGCTACAATGGCTGACGGGTGGGCCCGGCTTTCGGGCGGGTACTGTCAGCACCCGCTGATTGGGCGTTGCAATGGCTGACGGGTGGGCCCGGCCAGCGTTGACTAGGTATGACTGGATAAATAATTACAAAAAATTATTTAAAAATTATTCTAAGGCCAAATAAACTCAAATAAAATCCTAAAAAGTCCTAAAAAATTATAGAAAATTAAAAAATATATCTAAGCTCCTAGAATATAAATAAAAATAATTTACCTCATATTGGTCTCAAATGGCCTCATAATAAATATTGGAAGCCTTTAAATATATAAAACTTAATAAATAAATATCTAAAAATTGCAAAAAAATTCTATAAAATTATAGAAAATATTTATAACCTATTAGAGCCTACATAAATTACTGGGTCTCAAAGTAGTCTCAAATAAACCTATTGTAAAATCTTGAAAGTCATTAAAAATATTAAACCTTAATAAATAAATATCTAAAAATCTCTAAAAATTATAATAAGCTATAAAATAATTAAACAATGCTTATATAAACCATATAAGGGCCAAATGACCATAATATGATCATAGCTCTCTTATAAGCTTAGGTACAAATCCTAATGACCATAAAATTTATCATAATCAAAATAAAAAAAAAATTGGGAAGTGTGCTTACAAATCTACCCACCTTAAAAAAATTTCGTCCTCGAAATTTCAAAGAATACGACTAGGCACGACTTAAAATATTATCCACAAATTATAGTCAAAAGGGTTAGTCAAAATTTAGGATTGGTTAAGGATAGAATCGAAATATGATAGAAAGAGAGAACTACCAATTGTTGAGAATGTGGTAACAAGAAGTAAGACATCAAATCAATTTAGAAAAAATTAATAATCGTATGCAAACAAAAGATATAGCCTCTGGGATATTCAAAAATTATAAGTATATCCGAAGTCATTTAACCGAGAATCCATGCCTCGCCAGTGTACATCTGGCTGCCGTGAACCCTTGGTTTCATGACTCAAGTATAATATGTTATCGAACACTCTACCAACTCTACCCAATATTGACATATAAATCAAAAGATCAATAATACAACTAGGATATAGTTTTAATAATATTTGACAACCTACGCATACTTGAAATTATTTCAACTTAGGGATCATGCCACGCCAGTGCGCTTCTGACTGCAGTGAACCCGCGGTCTCCATAATTCAAATAAATGGGGACAGTGCGCATCTGCCTTACCATTATAAGTCATCAAAAATTATTTCAACTATATCCATAAGAATTTCAAGGAGCTTCTATAAATTCAAACAAGTCGATCATGATAAAAAATGTAAATATATGTCCTTGAATAAAAGTGCCAGCTTTGAAAACAAAACGATCGCAAAATAGTTTTGAAAATAAAACGAGGTTTAGAGAAGGCATAAGATAAAATGGCACAAAAATGATCAAAATAAGGAATTGAATTCTATGAAGGCCTAACTTACCAAACATATATTCTACCTACCTTGGATCATACCCTCATATTAAAATATAATAGAATTACGTGGTCTATGAAGCAACCTTATTTTCCTAACAATAGAATTAAATAAGGGACTCCTAGTCCTGGTATTCTCCTAAAATAAAATCAATCCTAATTATGAATGAGCACTTCCTAGTCGCAGGCTTGCAGTAGTACAACTAACTTAAGTACTACCACAAGTTTGCAATCATTTGTAAATCTGACCTACATGGGCCACCACAAAAACTTGTCATGATCCGTACCTGCTTTTCGGGATACGAGTGCGTGTCCAAGCCAGCCTACGCCGCAGAGTCGGCGGTAGAACGCTATCAAGTCCACAATAAATAAATGCTCAAAATAAACTTTATTGCTCATTCATATTTCTAAACTGATTACAACATTTATAATTAAAGAAAGTACAAGGTTCTTACAATTAATGTAAATGATACCATATCTATCTAATTTCTAAGTTTCTGCCTGCAAGTACACCCGTATCTCCCAAAGCTAAGTGAAGCCACAACTAACCTAAAAAATATTGGTTTCCAGCTAGGAATGGAATAAGCACACAAACCGACGGTAATGCGACAACACAATAGAATTCACAAGACATGAAAATAACATGTGTGAGATAAAAACTAGAAAGTAACTGATGTCATGGCAAGCGGTGAAGAAAACAAGAAAACAAATAAAAGATAACTATCTATTTGTTTTGAAATATCAGTTTCAACATGTGAACGGCTAGGGATAAATCAGGCACCCTGCATGTGTCATGTGCAGCTGTTATTCTTCACGAAAGATACGGAAGATAGTTCTGGGTAGTCCACATGTCTACTAAGATATTTTTCCTCTCGACTAGTACTCATGGACTCGAACAAGTTACGAAACACGAAAATACAAAAATCACGAAATATAGTATGTAGAGATCCATGACACTAATCCGTGTAATAATGTGTCAACAAGCAAGTGCATATGTATAAACATGAAATGGAAAGACTATTATGAATCGAAAGCAATCAGAAAGTGCACTTGTTTGAATCCTTGCACAAACCATAGTTACAAGTCGAGGATAAGGGGATTGTCGATCTAGAAGCTGTCAACCTATAACATATATTGTACCACGAACCATGCACGAAAACCACAAGTCAATTCTAAGGTTCTAGTTCTAAATTCATAGAATAAGTGGCTAATGGGTTACTAATCTAATAATAGTTAGTTCTGAAATAATTTACTTAAAACCTAATTAAACCTAATAATAATCTGAATATAATCTAAACATGCAAGTTTGGTCATCAAAAGTCATGTTTCCAATTTTGGAAACCATGGCACGCAAATCGAGGCGTGTCGTTGACTTTCTAGTCAAACATCATGAACTCTAGATTTTGAAAAGTGTAACTTGAAAGATTTCAGTGCCATGAGTGCACTGGAATCAACCGTGTCGCAAATTCACATTTTGGTCAAAAGATATCATCGTTATGGCTAATCGAGACCAAAACGGTAATTCACCGATCAATTATGAGTTCAACAGAATAACTAAAATATTAGATGAACGAATTAATTTTTGGGAAAAATATATGTCGTAGAGCTCTGTGTTAGCTTTTCAAAATTTCAAACGGTTTGTGATTTCGATTCCGGTCCTTCCGGAATCTCGAAAACTCCAAAACGTGTCAAGTTTCGGACAACCGACACTCTACGTATTTTACAGAAATTAAGGTTCAGAGATAATAAAAATAAATAAGATATTCGAAAAGTATACCTCAATACGAATCCAACAAAAAAACAGCACGCAAAAAGGTGGTCGGAGTTGTCCGCAATCGTCTCGGGAAGTCGGGGGTCTCCTTGGAACAAGTTTCCTCAGAATCGGCCAGAATTAAATTAGGTTTACTGTTCAGCAAAAATATATATATATGACGAGTACAGTCACACCCGCTGACTGGGCGCTACAATTGCTGACGGGTGGGCCCGGCTAGCGCTGACTGGGTATGACTAGATAAATAATTACAGAAAATGATTTAAAAATCATTCTAAGGCCAAATAAACTCAAATAAAATCCTAAAAATTCCTCAGAAATGGTAGAAAGTTACAGAAAATATATCTAACCTCCTAGAATATAAATAAAAATAATTTACCTCATATTGATCTCAAATGGCCTCATAATAAATATTGGAAGCCTTTAAAATATATAAAACTTAATAAAATAAATATCTAAAAATTGTAGAAAAATTCTATAAAATTATAGAAAATATTTGTAACCTACTAGAGCCTACATAAATTACTGGGTCTCAAAATAGTCTCAAATAAACCTATTGTAAAATCTTGAAAGCCATTAAAAATATTAAACCTTAATAAATAAATATCTAAAAATCCTAAATATCTCGAAAATCAATAACCTAAAATTATTCAAGTTCACAAAAACAAACCGACCTCGAATATCCTCATTATTTCTAAAGTACACCTACGAAATATTACTGTTCTAACCATCAATATATACATCCTACTATCCTTCTGGTCAGCCGGAGGGGTCACTACCTCCTGAGCAATAGGAGGTGGAAACACGCTGTCAATCATATCTGAAACTGCAGCTATGCTCAGGGGACAGGCTCTGGTCATGGGTGCCATACTGGAAGTAGAAAGGAAAAATAAGAAATCATCAAAGGCTGTAAGGCAGACTAACATCCTATATGAAAACTGGTAGTTATAATCAGCAGAGAACTGGCTACAAGGGTTACCATTCTAAAGTCATAGCTATACTATCATCTCTAAGATAAAGGCCTATCACAAGTCATTAAATCATTGTATTATGAAGGAATTATATCTAAAAGAAGTTCTACAAGGAATTAGACTAAATAACTAAAACTATCCCTACTCCGAAGTTAATTAATAATGGAAAAATATCTTTTTATAATAATTGAAATGAGATATAGAGATGATATGTTTAAGAACCTTTTCAAGATACAATCTGATAATCATATGCATCTGTCCAAAATCATGATACTCAAAATCCTCGTCATACTAGTAAGCAAGGGTACGATAAACCATAGAGTCTGCAACTAAGGTACATACCTCTAGAATCATGGTATTTAAAATTTTTGCATTGTCGCATGCTTGGCTGCGAAAACTTTAAATTTCCACACCCGAGAAATACATCCAAAATCAGACTCTATATCCTCGCCATGCTAGCTAATATAGCTGTAGAAGACTCTAAATTCCATAACTGAGGAGACCCAGCCCATAGGATATATCTTGATAGAAAATCAAGTCAACAATGAACACCAATAATCAAATTCAACAACGAACAAGGAAGGTAGACAGTAACTGTTGGAATCGAATTTCAAGATAGTTTATAATAAGATTCTCAAGGGTCATCCCAGGAATCTCTCAAGGAATTCTAACTGTGATTGAGTATCCTCTCATGCTAAAGCCTATTCTTTATCTCTTATCGCAGGTGCGCAGCAGTACAACTAATCATCGCACTACCACGACTTCGTACTAATGCGAATCTCGACCTGTATAGGCCATCACAAAAAATGTATCACAACCTGCACCCAGTTTAGGGGCACGAGTACGTGGGTACGTCCAACCTATGCCGCAGTATCGACGGTAGAACATTATTCTAGGTCACAACCACACAATATAATATACTGTCCAAATGGAGAACAATCTCAGAAGATACAACTCAATCACATAAACTAGAGGTAGATAAATGGCACGATAAGATAGTTATAAAATCCACAAAATCAGATACAACCGAAAATAAAATAAGTCTAAGTATTATCAACACTACTACATAACATCTGAAACATACAAACTCAAGACGACACAATAAGTAAGATAAAGCCCTACCAATCTAGTCTAGGAACTAGGGTAGTCTCCTCAGTGCAAGCTGGATCCTCCTGAGGGTCCAAGTCGTAAGTGTCGTCTATGTCAGCTCCATAGGATAGTACCAAGGTCCTCCAAGTTATTTGTAATATTTTATCAATGGATCCAATCAGGACAGGAACGAGCACATATATCCAAAATATATCCAAAACATGGCAGAAAATATAGAACAAGCAGTAGAATAAAATACATGAACTGTAAAGAAATGTACATGAAGAACATGAAATACATGAAACTCCATAGAGAGGGATGTACATGAATAACAGTTAACATAGACAAATCTGAGTACATAAAACAGTTTTATAGAAAATAAGAACTATAAGTAAAATATAAGTGATTTAGAGCACAAGATGGTTATGTAGTCGTCTTGCGTAGCACATAAAAAGTAACCGAGTAGCACATGAAGTAACAGGGTTGCATAAGATGGGATAGATCACATAACCACTTCTACTCACCCCTATTCCAATCAATACATAAGGATCCATTCAAGTTACTTTACGTACACGAATTGTTGGTTATACACGAAGCACATATGAACATGAGCGTATATGAGAGCACACATAAGTACACGAATAACACAAAAGCAAGGAGTACAGGATGCACAGGAATAGCAAAAGACATGAAATACCCGATGCACCCGTTAAGGGGGATAATATCTCATGAAAAGATCCATATAGTACCAATCCGTTATAACAATGTGACAGCATCAAGTAAAGTAGTCTAAAGCAAGAATATAGATACTATCATAAATAAAAACGATCAGAGAATGTACTCGCCTGATAACCTGAACAACTGATATATATAGATGTCCAAACTGGAGTCACAGAGTCCTATTTAGAGCAACACGGGTTATAAAGAGTTCAAATTATATGATATTGAAGTTTACAATGCAATCTACATGATTTTAGGTCAAAGTCAACTTTAGTCAATCATTCTAGTCAACTAAGTCAACATGGTCAAACTTCTAGTCTATCTGGATTAGGTCAAATCCAATTACCTGCCTTTCTAACTTAGGCTCAAAACTTACACTTAGGCCAAGCCCTATATCTTATGATACTTATATACATATACCTATTATCCATCCAAACAATGTGTCCACATATATACATATAGCACCCTATCTAACCTTTATCAACTAATGGCCAAACCCTCAACCCTACTAACATACCCTTTCTCTCATCCTTATTCCCAACATCAACCCTACTCACTAATATTCCCTTTCTCTTCTATCTATTGACACTAAACCCCTCCTTAATCTAACTGATACATAAGACTGAACCTCACTCATATACACTTTATATATATAGCCCAAAACCAAGCCTTAATACCCATATTACCAATTGTTTACATATATATATATACATATACCTACCTTCTAACATCTGTGACACAGGGAATCACTCCTCTCTCACTGGCCTATGGCCCAGTAGCCGAGTTCCTGTTGTTTCCACTGCCTATACTAGGCACCTACTACTCCTCTAAACTCTATTATACTCTTCCTCTTTACTGATACTATCCTTAGTATAAGACCAAAACCCCTCTCTCATCTTGCACACAGACATTACCATTCTCACCTATACAAACCTCATATATGCATCCTTATCTATTCTCTACTGCCTATATATAAATCCTCACACTCGCATCCCCACATCACCAATTATCC
>JANAVB010025196.1:31199138-31249138 GCA_029216955.1 Iris pallida | reverse complement strand
GTTAATAACATGAATTACAAATTCTAGGTTTAAAATATTAAGTTTGTATCTCGTAATTCATACCACGAAATCTATGACATGCAAATCGAGATAAGATGATCAATCATAAGGTTAACAATCTAATCATAGCGATCCATACGGTCACTTTGTCGATTTCAGCGATATGAGATCACTAGAATCGACTGATCTCAGTTTCGACGCATGAATTCCGAAATATGAACAAAATATAAATTAATTATAATTTATGATACCAAAACTAAAATTTAACATACGTCGTTAGATGATGAAATAGACATCATCAACATGTTCAGAATGGTCAAATTAGCTATGACAACCTACCCATAAGTCCAATTTTGGACACACAGGTAAAATAATAATTTCGGGTCAAAATGATGTCTGATGTTGAACCCGCTTTGCACCGAAAAGCATGTCAAAATTTATGGTCTCTAAATTTGTCAAACTATATGTCTGCAAGTTCAGTTTGACGATACGAATTTAATTGTATGTCCATATTTGGATTCCGATGAGCCGATCACAAAATGCCCGTTGAATCGGATCATGGGGCCCACAAAATGGCGATACGGATAACTGTCTCAGAATCGAACCAAACTAGGCTCACGGGACCTGAAAAATATCGATACGGTGATTTTTTACGGATACACATCGAACTCGTTGCGTACACGCAACCAATTCGAGTTCTGTCAAATCTCACATGTCTACGAAGTCCATACGCACCTTTCGTTGCAAGTGGTCGCGACCAAGTCGCCCAGCTTGTCTGGACGGACTCCGTATCGAAGAATTTTTATGTTTTGAAAATAGTTTTTCGGGGTTTTTGGAACTGGATTTATTTACAAACAAGTGAACATTATGAATAAATATCAGTTATGAAGTTGTTCATGTTGTCTAAAATTCTGTTCGTTTAGATTTTTAAAATTCTTGATATCCGAACCAAAAATCGGCTTCCAAAACAATTTTCGAGACAATTTTAATATCCAAAAATTTTATTTTTCTCCCAATTTTGGAACACGATTTTCGTCACGGACATCGCGAATTAGAAAAATCTACCTAATGGGTTTTGAAGGTGGTTAGGTTATCTTCATGCATGCACAATCCGTTCATGAAATGGTTGAATATGGAGAGAGATAACGCATCGTGAATATGATGCGTTGTTGTTGCAGCAATTGACTGCAATTGCTGCTACCACACGTTGTTGCGGTTACTGTTATTCCTGGCGGGCTGGCCAGCCGGTGGCGGCGCGGCAGCCCTGCGTTGGCAATACACTGCTAGTGTCGGCCAGACTGGATTAGGGGTTTTTTCTCATTATATATATATATATATATATATATATATATATATATATATATATATATATAAGGAAACATGGGGGTACTGCGGGTTGGGTCAGATTCTGCGGTTACTGTTTGTTGGAACAGTAACCGCTGGGTTTATATATTTTCTTTTCTTTTTTTTTCCTTTGTTAAAAAAATCTTTATAAATAATAGTAAAATCCAAAAAAATATTTTTTAAATAATTTTGAAATTTATATGTCCATGTCAAATATTTTTATACATAATACTCATCTATTTATATTTAAAAGATATATCTCCAATTTAACCAATATTTTTGTTTATACAATAAAATCCATAATTTAAAAATTGAATTTCTAAAAAATACTAAAATAAATAAGATAGGTTTATATGTATAAATTCACACATACCTGTATAGACACATATTGGTTAGAAAATTATAAAAATCTTATAATAAAAACAAAATTAAGTAAATATTCAGGAAAATATATTTTTAAGCCAAAAATAAAATTTAAAAATTTTGGGGGTTTACAGTCTTGATTGGCTATTGGGGAAACCTTGCCGATATCGATTGATTACGGACGAAATACAATGAACATTTTTGACTCATGGATCGACTTCTATTGGAATGAGTCGAAGAGTTTTCGTTAGATGTTTTCTCTACATGATTTTGATGAATGTGTTTTCGATGATTGGTTTTCATTGTTCTCTTTCATCGCATTTCGCATTCAGTTCGTATTTGAGATCGAAGTATGATAATCAAATATTGGTGGCAATATAGAACGCTTAGGCGGGACGTGATTGCTGCGTGAAGCCTGATTCTCTTGAATAAGATTCATTTTGGTGAGTTGATTTGACCGTGCGATCATTTATATCCACGTCTTAACAAAATATCTCTAGTCCATTCTTTTGTTGTGTCCTTAGGATCAACGATACCATAACAACAAAAGATAAATGAAATGAATCATATGTTAATCATAGAATTGTTGCTTTACTTGTTTCAATACGAATGAACATATTTTCCTTATAGTATGTTGCACATAGTGAAATTTAGAAAACCATAATTGGTTTGACATCGATCGATCTGAAAGTATAGAATTGTGACCATATCGAAGAAGAATGATCGTAAACAGATGTTATTGTTCATTATGCAATAAAAAAATTATTCTATAGAATGCATATCATGCATTGGTCTCGAACAACTTGTGCATAAGGTTCGACCGGTTCCTGGGGTACTAGGAGCCGCTCGACCTAGGAGAGATTAGACACCCTGAGAAAAAATAGACATCGGGATTAGGGGGTGTTATGTCTATCAGTGAGATGGGCTTGTATGTCCCAACTGCTGATCATGGGAATTGATCCATGGACTACCATTTAGTTAGGGTCATGCATATGATAAAGATTTATTTCTCACCTAACATTGAATGTAGAGACGAAACGTGTAACTCCTTGAAACCGAACTTTCTATTTTTCTGGAATTTCTAAAAAAAATTCTAAATTTTTAAATGAGTTATGAATTCTTTTTTTAGATTTTTCTAATTAATAATAATAGGTTTCTATTATTGTGAAAAGATTATTCCTTAAAAAATTATATTAAATTTAACTAGTTATTTATTTATTAGTTTCCATGAAATTCTAAATAGTATTATTTCAATAATTATGAAGTTCTTTTGAATTAATAAAAATGGTTTTTAATAAAAGGATTTAGATTAGTTACTTATCATTAACTAACTGAGTTAGTTAGTGGCTAACAAATTCCTAGAAGCTTCCCCAAGCTTCTCCCCATCCACAATGCCCCTCTCTTTTCATTTTATTACAATAATGCCAACCCCCTAAACTTGGTGAGCAAGCACCATTACATTATTTAATCGGGCATTCCCTATCAACACACATACACACACAACTATTACACATTTATTACACAACTCAAATTTACTAATTTCCCTATTCAGTCTTCCACAACCTCTCTCCGGCCACTGGCCGACCGGCCACCTTAAGCCACCTTGACGTAGACTCTGCCACAACCACTCTTTCCCTTGCTCAGCCATCCCCGGCCAGACACAGCAGCACCACCACCACCATTACCATCATCACTCTCTGCCACCACTGCATGTCCAACCCTGACCTTCGTCAATCACCTCCATACCATTACAGTATCTCCCAACATCCTTTCCTAACTTCCACCCAGTGCAGCCCCGACCAAATCCCGTACCACCCCTGCTACTCTCAGCCACCACCACTGGCCCAGACAACCACATCCCCTGCAGCCATCAACAGCCCGACCGTCGTTGAGCCTCTCCACGACCATCTGCTCTATGTCCCGACCTGTCTCGGCTAACACCACCACCATTACCTATCACCAGCACCGCCAGCACCACTAGGAATACCACCACCGAACTCAGCTCTTCTCCACAAAACACCTAACTACCGCCATCACCATCGTATTCCGATCTCCATTCTCTGTCAAACCTCCCTGCCACTACCGCCAGCACCATCCTACTCAACTGACCACCCAAAACTGCTACCAACAGCCACCTCCACCTGACGCCCTCTCTGACCTCGACGACCTTCAGATATGCCAGATATGACCGCTTTCGACCGCCGCCTCGATTTGGCTGTCGATCTGCGACGACGACTCCCTCAAGTCCTTCGTGCTGCCTTTCCACAGTTGTGCCACTTCACCCCCACGTCAGTGCCATGCAGCCGCAGTCCAGCACTATGTCGTGCCTCACCGCCGTCCACGCCCGGCCACCCCGCGTGCTCTATAGCAGCATCACGCCAGCCGCCGCCCCGCCAGCCGAGCAGAGGTTGATGAGCCAAGCCCTTCTCACTCGTGTCCTCTCTTTCTCCCTCATGTCCTCTCTTACCCCTCTCTCTCTCACAAATACTCTCCTCTCTCTCTGTCTCACCCTCTGCTTTCTCTTCTTCCTCACTCTTTGTATAATAGATAAGTATATATAACATGTATATATATATAGTTATAATGGTTATTTATTAATTATATTTGGAAGTATAATATGTATACATATATGTATATAATATATATATATATATATATATATATATATATATATATATATATATTGGTAAGGATCTTCCCCCACCGCCTCTTTGGAGGGCTGACAGTTGCTTACTTGTCTAGCTCAGCCACTACTGAGCTTTCCGGTAGGCATCAGTTTATTATCAATTCCCACTTACTTCTATAAAAACTTCTTCCCCCCTTCAAATACAATTCTAACTCGGCCAGAGAATCAAAGGGCAGATGGTATGTCTTTCTATCCATCCTGATTGTTGGATTGAAATAGAAATCAGACTCTATGCGAGCAAGGTTCAAAACAAGTTGTATAATCCGTCCTTCTATCAATCGAGAAAAGAACCAAGCTAAAGCTTGCCTACATCTCTCAATTCAAGTCCTTCTAAAGCTTCACTATAGAAAAAGGGTGAATTCTTTCCATCCTTGGGCTAAAATGCCGAAGTCAAAAATGATTTGGTAGGGAATGGCAGTAGGAAAGGAAATCTAAATCCTATGTCTGGTCTAGCATACACAATGGCCCATGAACATTGGGAGAAGAAAGCATTTTGTAGCATATCTCAAAACAATGATGGTTGATGGAGTATAGAGAAAATATCTTATCTGATTCCTTCCAGCCTATTGGAATAAATTGAGGTTGTTCCAACCCCAAGAATCAAAGATTTTGTGAAGAACCAGATACATGGGCTTATGCCCATTCGGCCAATGGGATTTTGAATGAAAAATCTGCCTACTCAACTTTTTGGAAAGCAAAAACTACACATCGTCTACCGCGGAGTGGACGACCTAATGGTCGCCTTTCTTTCCTTCGTATTTTCTTGATGGTGACTCGACTCACAAAAGCAGACGAAATCGAATCGAGTTAGTTACTTTCTCCTCTCCTAAGAAGATGAATAACGACAAGAAGAAAAGCTAGTCTTCTTATAAATAACCTAAGTCTTGAGTTACCGCTCTGTTTCAATATCTTGTTTGGTGCCTGGTCCAAGGAAAGGAGTCCAAGTCTGCCTTCTAATAAGTAAAAACAGGACGAAAATCCTACTCATAGCTTTTAGAAGCATTGTCCTTACAATTTTAAGGGCTTAGTAAGGCAAGGATCTTAACCAGACTTTCATTCCTGCTCCTACTATCGATAGGAAGGTGCGAAGCGCAATTGTGAAACCGCTTTCTTGTTGAAGATAGGCTTTAAGTCCTACATGGTATACATTAGCCAAATTAGGCTTTTAAGCCCTACATTATTTGTGTTTCATTTCCAAATAGGCTATTATCCCTACATTGTTAGCTAGATTATTAAATTGGGCTTTTACCCATATATTGTTCAAGTATAACCAAAATGGGCCTTGAGCCCTACATATTTAATCATTTTTTTCTAAATTGGGCCTTTAGCCCTAAATTATGAATTATTTTAGCCATGGGCTTTGGGTCCTGATAATTTGATCAATTTTATATTTGAGTTTGGCCTTAGTCTCCTAATTAATATTAGCAAATTTTAAATTATTTTTGTATATTATTTTTTGCTAAATAGAATTATTAGTCGTGGGCTTGGGCCCTAGATAATATTTGATGAGTTTTTCATTTGGGCATTACTATTTAGACTTAGCTTTCTAAATAATACTGAAATTCTAAATACTTTCTTAAAACATATTTTTAGCTAAATATTATTAGCTGTACAAATATTTGACTAATTCCTTAATTAATTCTCTTTTGATCAATTTATGATCATGACTAATCGTGTGTTTTCTTTTGCCTTTACGAACGTCGATTTCCATCTCGATCTCGATAATCGTGCCGACTTCCAAATCATGACATATATATCAAATTGGACTATTTGGACTATTCTGGACTTGATGGAACTATATATTTTATCATTTGGGATTATTTGTTGGGATTTAACTTTTAAACTATTTCGTGATGATACGTTTGTGTCGGTCACGTTGACACCAATAAACCAAGACAAGTACTTATAGTGATTACTTTCATTCCTGATAGTTACTCTATTTTATGATTTAGATGTGCATTCCATGATTATCATACGAGATTAGTGTTTATGGATTCTATTTCATGATTATCGTGTTTTCATATTTATCGTGTTTCCATGATTACCTTGTTTCATGTTCGTGTTTCCTTGTTGTGATTTGAATCCACGATTACTAGTTGGATGTGAAATACCTTAGTTTATATGTGATCAAAACCCGTATTCTCTGTTCCATATTCCCTATTGATAGCTAAATCATACATGACATGTATAATTTAGCCGGACCAAGCAGATCCCTCAGCCCGATCACATATAGAACATGGTATTTTAAACACACTTAGTATAGTTATGACTTCTGCATTCATATTGATTTGTCACATGCCATGATTACTAAAGTCATGATTATCCTGTTTACCTGTCTATCTTACTTGTCATACCATGATTTTAGTTTATATATTCTTGTATCTCATATTCTATTTTATGTTATAGTTGCTTTCATATTATGAATAATGTATCATGCTTTGTACTTGCTCCAATCCTGACTGGATAACTATTTTTAAGCATTATCGATGACCATTGTACCTCTTTCTTTGGACCTTTGGACCATCTGATAAGCCGTAGGCCCTGAAGCTATTTCTGGAGGGAGACGTCTATCTCTGCTTTACTATTTTCTAGGTTCTTCCTTATTTCTATTTGCTACCGAATTTGTCTCTGAAAAACTCTTGATTATGTTGTATTAGTTGTGATCAAACACTTGAATCTTTGATTTTAATAAAATTGTTTGTATTTCCCTATTTTATCCTCCTTTAGCTACTATGAATGAGTTACATTATTAAACCATGTGATCTTGAGGTTTAGACAGCACACTAATGTCGATGCTGCAGCGTAAGCTGGGCATGCATTACGAACCGTATCCAGAACATGCAGGTGCGGGTCGTGACAAAACACAAGTATTTATGTATGCAAATTGTGCTAATTCTTGACTTGTGCATGGATGAATCGCCGACAGTGGATAAGATTTATATTATAAGTGATAGATTTTCTTATTTATGTTCCTTACATGAATTGCTTAAAAAACATTGACAAGTAGAAAGATCACTAATAATATATGCTAGCTTTACATGTTAATTTAGTACAGATTTATGTGAGTTCAATAACGACCGCTCACTAGTACGTATTGTATACTGACCCACGTTGTGGGCATCATTTCAGATAACAAGAGACAGAAGTATTTTGAGAGGCGTTAGAAGCTTGTCCAATCTAATGGAGCATCGTTCGATCATCTCAAAGCTTTTTATTTTCTAGTTCAGCAATTTCAATTGAAGGTGTTTTATCTTTTGTTTTAGAAAATGGATATGATGTATGGTTATTATGGCTATTTTGAAAAGAATGATGTAAGACAACTAAGATATTTTTAGTCATAAGAAATACCTTGTAATCATGTTCTCAAGTTATCAATAAAGAGAGTTATTATATTTCCTATCTTTGTGTTATACTTTGGTTTTCTACATTTGAAGTTTCACTGTGTTGTGTTGTTGTTTTAGTCTAGTATGTCATTGTGCAAGTTTTGGCCTTGTGCAAGCGCAACTTAGACATGCACGACATCACACCCAAGTGAGGACGATCGGTTCTACATAGATCAACAGGACGAATGATTCTGCGAAATCGGGGCGTAACACCTCCAGCATTGGATGAAGTACACAATAGTTTCCATCTTTCCTAAGTTTTGAAATACGTGCAAGATCCAAATAATATATGATGGTGCCCTGTTCTGGGTAGTGTACTGTGTGTTTGGTTTGTGGCTAGTTTGACTCAGTCTGAGCTCAGTATTGAAGTACCTTTCATCATCTAATTGATCGGGGCGAATGTATATAGACCTTTTCAATCTTGGATTGATTTATGTATGCAATGGATCATTTTAGCGAAGAACTACGTGTGTCGCAATAGACTAATTATATTTTGGTATATGTATTATGCATGTTTTTTGTTCTATATATTGCATCTATTGACACGTACTTGTCACGTAGTTTATGGGGATAGGGAGGACAGTCACTAGGGCGTATGGGCTACCCATTCTGGTAAACCATAGTAACTAGGCGCACTACGATATATGTGTCGTAATGGTCGCTAGCCTTAAGCTATGTCGATTGATGGTGTGTCATGATGGTCGCTAGCCTCAAGCTATGTCGATTGACGTACTAGCCTCGAGCTATGTCGATTGATGTTACGTGTGTGTATTCATGGGTAGTGAGATATTATATGTATGAGATTAGCCTACATCTGTCCATACGTTCAAAAGTTGTCCTCAATATGCATTTTCATGAATACCGTTTATATTTTTTATTTTCCAGTATTTTTTCATGAATATTTTTACTATTTTTAATTCGACATGTATATTATATATCGTGTTACGTCCCTTTGAGGATATAGTTATCTTTTCGGGTGTTTATTGAGCTCCTCTAGTAGGATTGTGTTTGGGGCTTATTTTTGTAGGATTCAGGTACTGCTGGTGATACTCTTTTTTATTCTTATGTGTTATATTTAATGTCATGATATACTCTGTTGTTGTAGCCTACTTTTATAGACCTATATTGTTCTTCGGGTCTATTTAAACATATATGCTAATGGGATACAGATCATGAAACATATTGTTCATTCATGATGATATTCTTTATGTGGATTAAGATATAGTTCACTTTAAATTTTAGAGCAATACACTTGTTGACCCTTATCTAGATAGTGTATATGTATTTGAGTTGAGCTAGAGTCTACTTGATACGTAGCTGGCCATTGCCACGTAACCTAGTCCTACGTATTTTGGGACTGGGACGTGACACTTAGGCTTAGTCGTTTCTTCAAAATTGAATATGCTAGGATTAGTACATGCCACCAAAATATTAATAACTCTTAATGGAGGAACACAAAGACTTTACTAGGACATGTAGGACATAAACACTCTAAAAAATAATAAAACCTTAAAAGTCAAGTTATGTTTTTATGTGGTTGCAAGGTTGTTCATTATAAGAGGATATTGTTATCATATGGTGTCTTCATATCATGTCAGGACATCTGCGCAAACAGATCGGAAAACATATATAGTCCTACTATATTAAGTATGATTATAATAGTCTAGGTTTGGTTGTAGTTAGCATTTGCTTATGGTTGCCATGTTGCACCATAGGGATGGGGGAGAATATCTGGGTAACATGAAATGAATCTTAGCAATGCAATAACAACCAAGTTAATTAGTACTTTAGCTGCTTCATCGAACCAATTGATGGGAGTGTGTGCGAGGCTTAGTTCACTAACCTATTGTGGTTTTACACCAGTCTTTAACTCGGTCTTGCACCGATTAAACTAAAATACAACTTTACATAGCTTATGTGGGAGCAGCCTAAGCATCCGTCAAGCCTTACCAACAATCTGATCCTAGGTAAACGAGATATTATTATTAAGATAAAACCGTGTGATCCATTTATATAGAATTGTTTGGTTGTTGAACTGAATGTGTTATGACTGGAGTAGTGAATACTAGAAGTTGAAGGTTTAGTGATTTAGGATTTATTCCTCCTTTTCTCTAATTTCAAATGTCAAATTTTCTTCCTTCATTTAGTATCATTTTTTAAGTCTTTTTAAACAATCATTGTCGAGGCTTTGCATATTTTTGATGACCTACTATTTGTTCGTCAAGCATAGACGTGGATCCTAGTGATGCACTCTCATTGTACAATGTTCGAGGAGACTGAGGAGCAGGAGTAGAATGTTGGAGCGAAGAATTGAACTTTTAATTGTATTTCGTTCATTAATAATAGACGCAATGTAACTATGTTAAATATATTTTAGGTTGTTAGTTGTACATGGATGGTGTAGTAAGAAACTAGATTTATGTTTAAAGTAAGTTCCTTGCTTCTATGTAGTAATTGTATTTAGTCATGGATTGTTCCCTAGTTAATCCTATCCTACAACCTTATGGGTTACAATTATAGATGCAACTAACAATGTACTTGGACACATGTGACGTACTCAGCTCATTGTATCATGGGAGTTGCTTGGCAGTTGTATTTTTCATCAAGGACTCCATTATGTACCAAATACAAGAAAGCCAAATGGTTTCCTTGTGGAATTTTTTATAAACATGTAATCCATTTTAGGGCTCAAGTGGATGTTTTTGAAATGCTAACCCAACGATCATTCTAAAAATAAGCATTTGAGCAAATGAGATAAAATGTAACTGTAATAAAAAAAAACTAGGTCATAGGAAGGTTATCCTACTATAGGAGAAGCAGAATTGATGAGAGTGACAACGAAACGATGTAGATGATGATAACTAACATCGTCAAAACGATTGTCATATAGTTGCTCGAGTACACGAGGGAGTTTTTTTTAAGTTCACAAGCATTGTTTGTATATAGTTGTATGTTAAAATTGTTGTTGCAAAACAATTAAATTGATGAACACACATGCTTACAGAAAACAAAATATAAGGAGAACATAATATCGAAATCCAATCAAATAAGGTAAAATATATTACTAGGTTTGCTTATTTTATTTATAGAATAATAACCTAAATTATAGTAAAAGAATATGAAAGGATTTGCAGAATTTAATTAAACCAAAACATAGGAAAGGATATGACTATATTTGTAGAATATATGATGGCTTAAACTAATACAAAAGAACACAGAAAATAAGCAAAATATACCAAAATTGGCTTCGTTGACCGAATCTAGCAAACTCTATATAGGTCAACCAATCTCGCTAAGTTCAATCCAAGTCATATCCGATTTTGTTATTTTGCTCGTTACATGATGTTATTGGAAATACGAAAATGATTGAAATTAACATGAAATTATTCTTAATAATATATTTATGTTGGAGCTATGAATCTAGACTGCACTTAAGCTTGTGTTACAATTTTGGAAATCGTTGATTGACTTAGGTTGGGTTTAGTAAAACCTTGGTTTGAGATTTTTTGTTGTTTTTCATAAAGTCCACAATAGAAGAATTTTTATGATACCGGGTAGGAGATTGTCTAAAATTGAATCGTCTTTTCAAAACATTTTTCATAAATTGTTGTTACCCACAATCTTAGACCACTTTCTAATAAGAAAAAAGAGAGTAAAAGTGGCCTCCAATAAGCAATTCCAAACCTAGCGTAAAACCTATTGCACTGCTTCTACTTATTTTCTTAAAAAAATAACAAGAAAAATTATTTACTAACATTAACTTTTGCTTATATTTTGCATAAGCTAGTCTTTTTTATTACAGCTTTTGGAAGCAAGAAGAAGATTTCTTTCAAAAAGATCTTTTGCTTCCGCTTCCTAAAAATTAGTACTAATACCAAAACTTGTATGAAGCAAAAAAAAATTTAAAAACCATTTCATGGAATGATTGTTAATGAAATTCATCTGCACTAATGCTTACCATCCACATTAAAAAGGAAATTGGTACGAAGGATGGAAAAGTGAGAGGAAGAAAAAAGAATAATGAAATATTATTTTCTTCCTTCGTGTTTGATATGAGGAATAAAAAAATGAATGATGTAATTTTTCTCGCTTGGTATAGAAAAAAGGAAGATAGGCTTTAATAATTATATCTTCAACTAAAAATATTCATTTATCATTTGACTTCAATGAATAATTTTTTAAATAATATAATTCGGATGGGGTATAATTATAAATTAGATAAATATTCACCTTTTCTTTCCATTATATTTGGAGGGATTGAAAGAAGACAAATATTCCTTCGACCTTTTGGTTAGGGTGAATGAATATTCTTCTTTTCCTTGGATTTTATTGAGTGGCAAGTCTTCATAAACTCAAGGTGGGAGATGACAAGCTTAAGTATACTATTGTGTATTGGTTTATCAGAACTTCAGGAGTCCATGGCACAATAAATAAGGTTAAAAACATAAAATAATAATTTTTTTCGTGTTCTTTCGTTCACTTTTCTTTTTTTCGTCCGGTTCGGTAAAGCTTATTGAAATCTATCATATTCTATCCGTTCAGTTTTGTTCCAAAAGTCCGCTGGATTAATCTATAGTTTCAGTAAGCGGTTGAGGCCTATAGAAGCTAAGGGTACATTTTGTTACGTTTTTCAACTCATATTTATGAGTTTTAACTAAAAAAAACTAGACATAACGTTTGGTTGTTAACCACTCAAAAATTGATTCCTAATTTTTTCTAAAAATTTACGTTATAATGTTGCTTTCAGAGTGGAGCTGAAAGCAGTTTTCTTAAATATGTTTTCTAAAAATCTGTGCCCCCCCACCAACCCCCCCTCCCGAAAACTCTCTCTCTCTCTCTCTCTCACATCTCCATCTCGAGGGGAAACCATCTCCACAAGGAAAGGAGACCTCCCCAACTCTCTCTCCCCCCTTCCACTTCGACACCCTCCACCTCCAGCGCCTCCTCGAAGAGGCTCGCCCCCCTCCGCCTCCAGCGCCGCCCTCCTCCACCTCAAGTACCTCCTTGATGAGTCCCTCCCTCCCACCTCGCCCCCCTCCACCTCCAGCGCCTCCTCGACAAGCCTTTCACCTCCTAAAATCCAACTACAAATACGGTTTACCAAACAGGCCTTTAACCCGACACTGACTTGGACTGCTCCAGACTCGCACCAGACACCCTCCAACCTGCTTTGGGATAGTTTGACGAAAACACCCCTCATATGACCATTTTATAGCAGATGTTAGGGATGTAAACGGACTGGATGGACTTGGACAGTCTAGTGTTCTAAGCTGGGACCAAAAATAGAATCGAACGGACCTGAGTCCGGTTCGGTTAAATTCAGAAAAAATAAATTGTGTTTAGATTCAGCTGATAATTTTTGACCAATCTTGCGTACGACCATTAGAATCATTTGTGTGGACTAGACCGGATTAGACTCGGTGAGGAGGCCGATGGGGGCACCAACAGGAACGATAATGGCGACGATGATGCCATCGTTGAATATCTCGACATCCAAAATTTAAAAGCAACGTGCGATGGAGGGAGGGAGGAGCGGCATGCGATGGAGGGGGGAGCAGCGGACAGAGGATACAGGGCGAGCAGAGGAGAGGGAGGAGAAGGAGATGTTGGTGCTGGATGTCGTGAAAAGAGTATCATTATGAGAGAGAAAGTGACACAGGAGTCGAAGGAGTTTAAAGGGCAAAGAAGTTTAATTATGAGAGAGAGAGAGGTGCAAGAGTCGAAGGGTTTAAAGAACACATCTCTTGCTTGCAAGCTTTTTCTATCTCTGATTGGTGGAAAGTTATGGTAAAATTATAAATTAAAATGGAAAGGACTGTTCGTTGGATTCACTTCCATTATAATCTTCGAACCTTTCAAATACTGAAAGAAATAATATAAATTATAATTTTTCAGAAAAGAAAACCCAAAGAATTGACTTTCTTATCTTTTATTTTCTTTATTTTTGGTCTTGAACCAAACCAGACCTATATATATATATATATAGAGAGAGAGAGAGAGAGAGAGAATAATACTATTTGTCCCTCCAAATTATCCCTTCTTATATATTTTATATATATATATATATATATATATATATATATATATATATATATAATATATATATATATATATATATATATATATATATTTATTAAATATATATATATATATATATATATATATATATATATATTTATATATATATAAAATATATATATATATATATATATATATATATATATATATATATATATATATATATATATATATATAATATATATATATATATATATAAAATATATATATATATATATTTTTAATATATATATAAATAAAAATATATATATATAATACTATTATCCCTTCTTATATATATATATATATATATATATATATATATATATATATATATATAGAGAGAGAGAGAGAGAGAGAGAGAGAATAATACTATTTGTCCCTCCAAATTATCTCTTCTTACGTGGTAGCTGACGTGGCATGTTGATGTGGCAGCTAACATAGCAAAAATTAAAATTAATATTAACATTAATGCTAACATTAATAGTAAAAGTAATATTAACATTAACATTAACAATAATCAATAATATTAACATTAACATCAATATTAACATTAATATTATTATTATTATTATTAACATTATTATTATTATTATTATTATTATTATTATTATTATTATTATTATTATTATTAATATTAAAGAAAATTGGGTAATTAATTTAATTTTTGGGTTAATATTTGCCATGTCATATGACACATAATATTATTTAACATTCCACGTCAGCTGCCACATGAGGAGGGATGGTTTGGAGGGATAATTTGGAGGTACGAATAGCATTTCTCTTTTATATATATATATATATATATATATATATATATATATATATATATATATATATATATATATATATGTCACTCCCCATTCCCGGAATACATATTTTAATACGTGTACTGCTTGAATGTATTTATTTAATATTTATCATGCATTTGTTCTGTATTTAATTCCTTTAATTTTTTGCTAATTACTTTTCTGTATTTTATTTCTGCTCTTGGGTTCGGCTTGGTTCGGTTTGTTTCCGAATTTTGATGGTTTATCATGCACCGAACCCAACTCTCCACCTACCACATCTTCATTTAAAGACCCAACCCCTTTCTCTCTCTTCATTCTTCTTCTTTCTCATTTACTCTTCTTCTTCCTCATAAATCTCTCCACCTACCAAACCTATAGACAAGTACATCTTGCTTCCATATGAGAACCCATTTTTATGGTTCATTTATCTTCCTCTCGTGATTCTAAGATAGTTTAGAACTTGGCACTTTGTATTTTGAAGTCTCGTTTCTAGTAGATCTAGAAATTACTATTTTTCGGATTTTATTGGTTTTGATCTATCAAACCTCCTTATTGCCAAGTTTTGTTTGTTCCAGATTGTTGAGATTGTGTTATACGCCATTCTGACCCGTGGAAATCCTATTTTTGGCTTGGAATGAAGGTTCCATGGAATTTGGAGTTCGGGAAGAGCTTTACGCCCACGTTTTTACGTGCCAGCGTAATATCAGGCTCTACGCACACGTTTATACGTGCTCGCGTAATATCAAGCTCTACGCCCACGATCATTCGTGTCAGCGTAAATCTGTTTTACGCAAGTCGACTTGGCTTGGCGTATTACTCTTTACGCGTATTCATTCGTGCGTAAACCTGACTCTTTACGCGTGCAACCTTTACGCGTGGCTCAAACCTTTACGCGTGACAAGGTTTCAGTGGTGGCCCATACAGGTCTGATTTCAGACTTGTAGGGTGTTTTAATTTATAGGATGTCTCAATCACACATGTTTTTCCTTGATCTCATGATTCGTTACTCTCGACTCGAGCTTGACATTCCGATATCCATTGACTTCATTGATCTTTTCTGTCTGATCGTTTGATTGTTCTCTTGTCCCTTTTCTAAGGGGTACCTCGTCCGTATCTGTCAGAGCTGGACAGCAACAACAAGGACAACAAGGACAGCATGAACAACATGACCATGTTGGTCAGCAACGAAGGCCAGTGCTACCTCAAGAGACCATCCAAAAAGAGGTGATAGTGGAACCAGCTACTGGACCGCAGTATCCGGAGGTTTCGACACCACCAACAGTTCTACTTACCCCATGAAAGTAGACACACCAGCCCTTCTGGAAATCATGAGAGGGATGATGGCTACTCAGCAACATCAATTGTTGGCCCAGCAACGCATGCACACTCAGCTGCAAGAGCAGAATGTGTTGCTCAACCAAGGATTACAAACAGCTTTGGAAAGAGGAGTGGGGACTGATTCAGGGGCGTCAACCAAATTTTACAAGTATAACCTCCGTCGTTTCGAGGGCACGGAAGATGCCATTGCAGCAGATGCATGGCTTAAGGACATCGAGACCATTTTGACAGCGGCTAAGGTACCGGCAGAAGAACGTATGGATCAAGTGAAGTTGTTACTTCAGGACCTCGCACGTGATTGGTGGGAATCAGAAGAAGTGGGCATCAGACGTCCTATAGCTTGGGATGATTTTACTGCGAGGTTCAAAATGAAGTACTATGGAGTTGTGGCACAGTTTGAGCTACAACAAAAGTTTATCAACCTCAAGCAGGCTGGCAAGACAGTGGATGCTTATGCAGCAGAGTTCTGCAGACTGAGTAGGTTTGCCCCAGAGATTGTAGCAACAGAGAGCCAGAGGGCTATGAGATTTCAGCAAGGGTTTTATCTTGAACTATTACAATTGATAGAGGGGTATAACTACCAGACTTTCGATGAGGTATTGACGGCAACCCAAAGGCATAAGATCACCATCCAGAGGATCACCGCAAGGACTGGAGGTCAGAAGAGATCTCACAATCAGATTGAAGGAGGAGGGGAGTAGCACCCCAAATAACAACACCATCTCCTGGCGTTCGTATTCACGATGTGGCGATACGAGGGCCAGCACCACCAGTCAGGCAGAAGCAGCAGAGGAAGAACCAGCAACCCCCAACGGGCTGCACTTATTACGGGAAGGCAGGGCACACTAGAGGTGTGTGTCGGGCATTGAACGGACAGTATTTGGTATGTAGAAGTCCAGATCATCGAGTTTCCACCTGTCCCATGAGCACGAGGTCAGGAGGCCTAGTACAACATATCCGGCTCTACCAGCACCAGGGGCAGGCCAGTATCAAGGGCCAGCGGTAGCAGTAAGACCGTTAGCACAATGCCCGTTCATGACCCAGGCTTAGATGTTTCGGCAGCAGGGACCGCCGATGCAACAGCAACAACAAAGACCACACCAGCATCACCAAGGCAGGGGCCAGCAGCAACACCAGACTAGACCACAGCATGGGAACCAACAAGGAGGCCGAGGGCAGGCATTTAATCTGTCCTTGGAAGAGGCATTGGCATCGAGAGATGTTGTGGCAGGTAAAATTCTCATCGTCTCATATCCCGCAGTAGCATTGTTCGATTTGGGAGCATCACACTCATTTATATCTGCACAATTTATGACACGACTAAAAATAGAATTCGAGGCATTGCCAGGGAGGTTGAATATACTCACTGGTAATGGGCTCGTAGGAGTTAGTAGAGTTATTCTAGCGTGTAGAGTTGTAGTTTACGGGCGTTCCTTACCCGCCAGGTTGATAGAATTTCCTGTTGGAAATTTCGACATTATCTTAGGCATGGACTGGCTGAAGGACAGTCATGCGACAATAGATTGTCGTAGAGGGAGTGTATCTTTTAATATTCCAGGCATGAAGCGGTTCACCTTAGTCAGATCAGTGGCAACTCAACAAGAAGAAGGAGTAGTGATGGCAATGGAAGAAGTTCAGGTTCCGAAGATAGTGGAAGAGTTTCTGGATATATTTCTCGAAGAACTTCCAGGTCTACCCCAGGTTAGGGATATTGAGTTCAGTATAGAATTGGCACCTGGAACTAAACCGATATCAGATCGAGTTTACATAATGGCAGATTCAGAGCAGGCCAAGGTATATCAACACATAGAGGAACTAAAGGCGAAGAAGTTCATTCGAGTTAGCGAATCACCATGGACAGCACCAGTAGTACTTATAGGGAAAAAGGATGGGTCATCAAGATTGTGCATTGACTACAGAAAGCTCAACACGGCAACAGTAAAGAACAAGTACCCACTACCAAGGATCGACGACTTGTTTGATCAGTTGAGCAGAGCAAGGGTTTTCTCCAAGATAGATCTTCGATCAAGGTTGTCACGACCCGTACCCATTTTTTTTCTTTCTTTTTTACGGATACGAGACGTGTCCAAGCCAGCCTACGTCGCAGTGTCGGCGGTAGAACGCTGTCACGGCCATGAAAAATAAATAAACAATGCTCATTCACAAAACTAATTTAACTTACAATTTCACAAGTTCTACATTTGCAGAAAAATATAAACTTGTACAAATATTAAAATGACTACAACTCAGCTATCTAGCTAGTCTCTAGGCCTTTGTCTGCAAGTACATCCATAACTCCCATGCTAAGCGAATCTACGGCTAACTTGAAAAATATTGGTTTCCAGCCAGGAATAGAACGAGCACAATTCACTGAATGCAATTTCAATAAATGAAAATGACTATACAATAGAGGTTAGACATCAATTACATGTTTTTGAAAATAAACAGAAAATACGAAAATCCAATAGCAAATAAATAGACACAAAATACTTTCCCCAACTATTAGAAGTACCTTTGATATGTGATCAGTCTGGGATACTACACCGCGAGGTCTACGAGGTCTACTTGTACGAAAATAAACAATGTCTACGAGGTCTACTTGCAGAAAATAAACAATGTCTACGAGGTCTACTTGCAGAAAATAAACAATGTCTATGAGGTCTACTTGCAGAAAATAAATAATGTCTACGAGGTCTACTGCATGAAAATAAACAATATCTACGGTCGGATCACACATCCTTGGTACTTCTCATTCCTGACTCAACAATTTATAATAGAATATAAAAATCATATAACCAATGGCCAATCAATGAAATATAGTGAAAATTAATATCGAAATACAGACAATAAACTGTACTCGCCTGTGGTCCTTTGTTGGTGAAACCGATAGTCCAAACCACATCAGATGAGTCACTAAAGTCAACATATGCAAAAAATCTCCAGATGCTGAAATAATTATTACCAATGCTCTCAGATTAGTCAAATTAGCTAGGATTGTCTGTCCTTAAGTCCAATTCTGGACACAGGGGCAAAACGGTAATTCCGGATCACAATGGTGTCCGCCGTTGGACCCGCTTTGCACCGAAAAGCGTGCCTGTAACACCCTGTTTTCTAAAATTGGGGTATTTTTGAAAATTTATTATTTTTATTATTTATTAATGGTGTTTTAGTCATGATATGATTTTTGGTGATTATTAGTGAAATTAAAACTATTTCTAAGTCATGACTTATGACTTTGTGATTATACTAGTATAACCCTAGTGTAAACCCTAGTTATTCCTTAACCTAGAAGTTGCCATGACCATGTGAGCCTAGCCATAGGCTTAGAACATCAAATTAGTGATTTTAGCCTAAAAGGGTATTTTGGTAATTTACTAGATTTCATTTGGAATTATGTGATTTTAATATTATTTAATTATTGTTAAGTACCATGATTAGTCCCTAACCTATCTTACCCTAATCTAGAGGTTAGCTACTAACCTAGAAGCTTGAGGATGGATAATTAGTCAAGGGTTAAAGTAATGTAAATATCTTAGAATGCCTTTATTGATATTTTGCTTAAAACCCTCCAAAGATCTAACCTTTGCCAAGAAAGTCAAGACCCTTCCCTTGGAAGTAACCCATGGACACCCCACCCCTTTTCTTGGCCGGCCAAGGGCACCCCTACCATGCCCCCTTCCTATTTAGTCACCCCATCATTCATTCAAGCCATTTTACAACTTCATGAAACATTGAAAAACCCCTCCACTTCAAACATCCATAACTTCATCAATTTTGATCCTTTTCACCTCTAGTTTCTTGCATTGGAACCCTACTATACTGAGGAAGCTGAGGGAGGCTAGCAATCAAAGTTTCACAAGCTTTGGGCATCACTAAGTTGCAGGACAAACACCCTCCTCTCTTTGATTTACCATTAAAAATTGCACAAATAGGTAAATACCCATAAACCTTGCTAATATTCTGTTTTTTCTTCATAAATACATGTATATAGGTCTACCCTAACTGTGGGTCAAGTTTGGTAAAAATTAGGGTTGGTTTGGTGTCCGTATCGGACATGTATCCTAGGCTATTAAACCTTGTTTGATGAAATGCCACAAAGAAATGGTTTTTGTTATTTTATAAAACTAATTACATTTTCTTGTAGCCTTAGACTAGTAGAATATGTACCTACTTGACTGAACACAACACAGTGTCATTTTCGTGTCAAAAATCGACACGGACACGCTGTGACAAGTGCACGCACAGTGCCCTGCTACCACGCTGTTCGTGCTCACTGCACAGAGCACTAGGACACGTAAAAATTGACATGGACACGGGGGCAATGTCTGCGAACATGCCCCCAAAGTCTCATGACTTCTCGTGTCGTGTCGAATGAGAAAACTCACTCGCACTGGACACGCACTGTCAGTACACACGCGCGCGGGGGCAAACTTCGCGCGTGTCGTGTCGCGCGGACACGACACTTGGATACCTCGTGGTTGCACGAGTGTGTAGCGCAACATGTGGGCTACACGTGGACATGACCACATGGCCCCACGTGGTGTATGTCGTGTCCACGAGACATTAGAACACACGTACGATACTGTCTGAAACAGTGTGTATCAGTCGAGTTTTCTCGACTGATACGGTGTTCGTGTCATGTCCTGGAGTATCGAGGACACGGGGCAGGCACTTGGACACGTGCACAACCCCCAAGCGCACCTTCGTGCACGAGCACGAGACACGTATGTGTGTGTGTCGTGTCCTAGAGAGAGTTGCACGCGTGCACGACGCAGCGTATTCGTGTGTGTGTGTCAGTTTACCTGATTGGGTTTTGGTGAGTTTTGACACATCAAATTGTGTCGTGGTGTCGTGTCAGGCACCTAGGACACTAGAGGACACTAGGGGCTAGTGTTACCAACCTTTGGTTTCGAGCCTTAGCTCGGTTTGGGTCGGGTATCGTGTTTACCTAGTTTTCCAATGAACAGTATTTCCTGGGTTTTAAGATTGGTATTTTTCTGAGATTTAAAATGAATTTCTAACTTAAATTGTGTAATATACATATGTATTTCTGTGTGTATTTATTTTGTATACATATGTATGTGTGTATATGTGTGTGTAGGTGGGATTTGGGGGTATATACATGTGTGTACATGTGTATATACATATATGTATGTATATGTGTGTGTGTGTGTATTTGTGTGTGTGTGTGGGACTGATTTCTGGTTCCAAAAATCTGAAACACACACCCCCCCACTGTTCAGTTCTCTCTCCCTTCCTATCTCTCACTCTATTCACTACTCTATCTCTCACTACTCTCTCTATATATATGTATATATATAAGTTGTATATATATATATATATATATATATATATATATATATATATATATATATATATATATATATATATATATATATATATATATATTTTTATATATATATATATATATATATATATATATATATATATATATATATATATGATAAAAATATATATATATATATATATATATATATATATATATATATATATATATATATATGATATATATGTATTTGTATTAGATTATATATTGTGTCTATATATATATATATATATATATATATATATATATATATATATGCTATGTGAGATATGAGTATTACCTAGTCTATAGGCCTATGGAGAATGTTTGCACACATATATATATATATATATATATATATATATATATATATATATATATATATATATATATATATATATATATATATATATATATATATAAAATATATATATATATATATATATATATATATATATATATATATATATATATATATATATAAAGTTATATATATGTGTGTATATATATTGTATAGAGGTAGATACCTATATGAATTTTGCCTATGGTCTAAAAAAAAAAAAAAAAAAAATATATATATATATATATATATATATATATATATATATATATAAAGTTATATATATGTGTGTATATATATTGTATAGAGGTAGATACCTATATGAATTTTGCCTATGGTCTAAGTTACTAGCCTATGGCATTAGGGGCTAACCCTAATTGACCTAATGACCATTGATTGACTAGAATTGACCAAAGTCAACCTTAGGTCAAACTTGACCTAGTTGACCTAGAATGAACTTGAATTAACCTAGAATGACTAGTTTGACTAAACCCTAACTAGTTTGACATTGGTTGACCTAACTTTGACTAGTTTGACTTTTAGAGTTGACCAAGAGTTGACTTTTGACCAGATTGACCTAGAATCATGTAGTATGCATAGTAAACTTCATTTTTACTATTTAGAACACATTGTGACTTGTGTTGCTCTGATCAGGAGCCAGACACCTCTCCTCAGACAGCATATTTTCTACAGACATTCATACATCAGGCGAGTACATTCTCTGACCGTTTCATACTTGTTCAGGCTTTACTTTCTCGCTCTAGATTACTTTACTTGATGCTGTCGCGTTGGTAACACGGATTGGTACTATATGGATCTTTACATGAGATGTTATCCCCCTCGGGAGCATCGGGTACTTCATGTTACATGTGTTTCACTTTCATCATGTACTCCTATGCTTCCATCATGCATGTGCACTCATGTGATCATGTACTCTCATGTCCACTGAGCCCTCATGTATAACTTCACGTATACTCATTTATGATCCTCATGTGAAGTAATGTATAATAACGTAACCTGTCTAGATCCTTGTGTATTGATTGGGGAAATGGGGGAGTAGAAGTGGACATGTGAATAATTCTAAAGTAGTGTAATCATGTGCAAACTCAGTAGTATAATCATGTATAAATTCTAGCCATTCACATGCCTATCTTGTACTCTACAACACTAGTCAATTACAGTTCTCTATATACAGTAGATATTTCCTTTACAGCTATCTCTTTTACAGCGTATATTTCCTTTCAGCACTTCCTGTATTTTACTCTATTGCCTGTATAGTATTTCCTAACCTGATATGAACTGTGTGAGATGTATTGTGCTCGTTCCTGTCCTGACTGGACCTGTTGAAAATATTACAGAGGATGAGGATGAGGCATGGGTGACTACATATTATGGAGCAGGACTAGATGACACTTGTGTTGAGGACCCTCAGCAGGATCCACCACCAGCTGAGGATGTTGCTCCAATAGTCTAGACCAGTTTAGTTAGACAGTCTTTTCTACTTGTATTTTGTCTCACATTCTGAGTTGTATTTTGAGATGTTGAGATGTATAGACCCTTAGACTTATTGTATTATGAGTTGACATTCTGGATGTTATGTATCCTAGACACTTAGACTTATTTCATCTATGCTACTGTTCTCTTTGAGTTACTATCTATCTATCTGTCTTTCATTCTTCTACCTTAGATGTGATTGAGACTGTATATTATGATGTCACCTCCATTCGGAGAGTATAAACTGTACAGGTACCTTTATATTGTTAGATGATTGACCTAGGACAGCGTTCTACCGCCGACACTGCGGCGTAGGCTGGACGTACCCACGTCTTGTGCCCTTACTCTAGGGTGCGGATCGTGACACATTTTTAGTGGTGGCCCATGCAGGTCGTGTTTATGTGGTGGTATTCAAACTAGAGTATCGCCACAGCCTGCAGTAGGAAATAGGATGTAGTTTCGAGGTACTCAATCACATTAGGAAAAACTCTTATCTAAATCCCTGCTATCTAAATTCTTGCTGATATTGTCTTTCTTTTGAAATAAACTGTCCCCTTTGACTATATCGTTTCTTCTCCGTATTGATTTTCTTGTTGATCTATCTTCAGGATGGTGGAGACACGATCGCAGCATCTCGGTCCAGGTGACGCCACTGAGAGGTCTGCCACCTCTCGTCTAGCTCATCAGGACCCGGAGACTGCAGCTCCCCTTACTCCAGCTCATGTAGGAGCTTCTGCCACATTTGGGGGTGCACGTCTACTTATTCGGAGGACCATCCCAGCTACCCCAGACATGCCTCCCTCGCAGTTTTGTCAGCCACAGTTTCAGCAGCACCAGCCGCAGTTCCAGCCGCCGATGCCATCTGGATTAGTAGATGCTGCACAAATGTTTTCATATTTCTAGTATTTCCTAGAGACACAGTAGGCCCAGCAGCAGCGTCAGACAGCGGAGTTTACCAGGGGCATAGATGAGGCCCATCAGCTGGCTAGAGCGACGGTGGAGAGGTTGGTTGTCCAACCACAGGGAGGATTAGGACAGCCACGACAGCAGAGGATTTCGGGCATTCAGGACTTCAAGAAGATGAACCCCAGGGACTTCTTGGGGACAGAGGGGATTCTTTATGCTGATTACTGGATTGAGCACATTGAGGAGATCTTCCGACTGGCGGAGATACCAGCCGGACTCCAGATAGAGGCAGCAGCCAGCCAGATGCAGGATCTTGCCCGTACCTGGTATCAGACGGACCCGAGAGTAGGCACTCCAGGGCAGACATGGGGAGCTTTCAAGGAGCTCTTCAAGGGGAAGTTTTTCCCAGATCAGGCAGTCGGTGCTTTGGAGACCCAGTTCGAGAACCTGGTTCAGGGGAACCAGACTGTAGAGGAGTATTCTGGTGAGTTTTGCCGATTGAGCAGATTCGTGGAGGGCCTTAGCGAGACAGCAAAGACGAGGAGGTTCAGGAAGGGCTTGGTCAAGGAGGTCAAGTCCTTGACCAAGAGTGACAGAAATGCCACTTTTGAGGAGATACTGGCAGGAGCGATGGCGACTGAGGATGATCTTAAGCTGAAGCTCAAGAGGGGCCGCGACACTCAGGAAGATGGCAGCAGTGGAGGGCAGGCCAAGAGGCCTCATTTTCAGCACCAGCAGCAGAGGCCATTCCAGCAGCAAAGGCCGTTCCAGCAGGTGCAGCAGCAGCCGAGGCACCAGCAGCAGGCACCCAGACAGCAGGTCGTCAGTTGCACTTTCTGCAAGAAGCAGGGTCATGGATGGAATGACTACAGAAAGAGGTTTGGCAGGTGTCTACTATGTGGTTCTGGAGACCACCAGCTGAGGGAGTGTCCCATATCTTCGGGACGACCAGTTCAGGGAGGCGGAGCCAAGGCTCCGGCAGGGCAGCAGAAGGGACCTTTGCCGACTCAGCAGCAGAGGTTCACCCAGCACCAGCATCAGGCCAGGGGTGGACAGCAGGGGCGAGCCTACGCCATGGCAGCAGAGGATGCTGAGGTTACTAGAGAGCTGATAGCAGGTTCTATTCTTCTCGACTCTATTCCAGCTTTTGCATTGTTCGATTCGGGGGCTTCCCATAGCTTTGTATCAGTATCTTTTGTGATTCGACATCATATTATATCTGAATCGTTGCCTAGGACTTGCAAGATCATGACTGGGGGTGGCATTATCCTCGTTCGTGATGTTTGCAAGGGACGGAGAGTAGTTTTGGGAGGCCGAGAGTTGGATGTGTGTTTGCTCGTAATGCCACTACCGAACTACGATATTGTGCTCGGTATGGATTGGTTGAGCAGGCACCACGCCAGCATAGATTGCCGCAGGGGTAGAGTTCTGTTCAGAGCGCCAGGAGAGCCAGAGTTTGTATATTCCTGACGGCAGACAGAGCAGACTTGCAGAGTTTTCTGCGGAGTTTCGTTCGAGGAGCAGCCAGCTCCACATCTATTAATAGCTGAGTTCATGGACGTATTTCCAGAGGAGTTGCCTGGGCTTCTACCAGACAGAGACGTTGAGTTCTCGATAGACTTGGTTCCAGGTGCGGAACCCATTTCTCAGCATGTCTATCGAGTGAACAACAGCGAGTTGGTGGAATTGAAGAAGCAGGTGGATGAGTTACAGGACAAGGGCTTCATCCGCTCTAGTTCTTCATCATGGGGTGCACCGATACTCTTTGTACCGAAGAAGGATGGGTCGGTACAGATGTGTATCGACTACATGGTACTCAACAGTCTGACGATCAAGAACAGATACCCACTGTCGCGGATCGACGATCTTTTCGATCAGTTGAGCGGAGCTCGGGTATTCTCGAAGATCGATCTGAGGTCAGGCTACCACCAGGTAAAGGTGAAAAGGGAGGATATTTCGAAGATGGCGTTTAGGACGCGGTACGGCCAGTTCGAGTTTATGGTGATGCCGTTTGGGTTGACTAATGCCCCGGCGGTATTCATGAACTTGATGAATAAGGTGTTCCACCAGTACTTAGATAAGTTCGTGGTGGTGTTCATCGACGACATCCTGGTGTACTCAAAGACAGAAGAGGAACATGAGGAGCACTTGAGAGTGGTCCTGGAGACTCTCAGGCAGGAGCAGCTTTACGGCAAGCTCTCGAAGTACGAGTTCTTTCTGGACAGAGTTGACTTCCTGGGTCATGTGGTGACTGGAGATGGGATCTCAGTCGACCCAAGGAAGATATCAATAGTTGAGGCTTGGGCAGCACCGACGTCAGTGGCCGAGATCAGGAGCTTCCTAGGATTGGCAGGCTACTACAGGAGGTTCGTCCAGGATATCTTCCGGGTTATAGAGCTGTTGTCTAGGCTGACCCGGAAGGACGCAGAGTTTGTCTGGTCAGAGGAGTGTCAGGCCGCTTTCGATGAGTTGAAGAAGCGGTTGACGACAGCCCCGATTCTAACATTGCCATCAGGATCAGGCGGGTTCACTATCTACAGTGACGCCTCGGGAAAGGGTTTGGGTTGTGTCTTGCAGCAGCATGGGAAGGTGATTGCCTATACTTCCAGGCAGTTACGTCCCCACGAGAAGAACTACCCTACCCATAATTTGGAGTTGGCGACAGTTATCTTTGCTCTGAAGCTGTGGAAACATTATTTGTATGGAGAGCACGTGGAGATATTTATCGACCACAAGAGCTTGAAATACGTGTTTACACAGAAGGAGCTCAACATGAGGCAGCACAGATGGTTGGAGATGATGAAGGACTTTGATATTCTGCTGCAGTATCACCCAGGGAAGGCCAACGTAGTTGCCGATGCGTTGAGCAGATATCCGACAGCTATGTGTTTGACGATGGATCGTCACTTGTTAGTCGACTTGGAGAGCCTTGGGATCGAGGTGATTGTGCCGGGAGTGCAAATGCAGATGTGGGGCCTCCAGATTTAGTCGGACTTGATTGATAGGATCAAGTCGGCTCAGTTCGATGACATTTCTCTACGATGCATCAGGGAGCAGGTCATAGCAGGATTTGCGGACGATGAGTTCACTCTTGCAGGGGATGGCGCATTGAGGCACGGTTCCAGACTGTGTGTGCCCAGTGGAGACTTTCGGGAGCAGGTTATGTAGGAGGCCCACCGTTCTCAGTACTCTATACATCCGGGAGCCAACAAGATGTATAGGGATCTGAGAGAGCATGTATGGTGGAGTGGGATAAAGCGTGAGGTAGCACACTTCGTAGCCAGGTGTTTGATCTGCCAGCAGGTCAAGGCAGAGAGGTAGAGGCCAGGAGGACTGTTACAGCCATTGCCCATTCCGGAGTAGAAGTGGGAGCACATCACGATGGACTTTGTTTCGAGATTGCCGCGTACTCTAGGAGGGAAGGACGCGATTTGGGTTATCGTCGACAGGTTGACCAAATTGGCCCACTTCTTGCCATTCAAAGTGGGTTTGTCTACCGAGAAGCTATCGAAAATGTATATGAGGCAGATAGTCAGACTTCATGGAGTTCCAGTGAGCATTGTATCGGACCGGGACAGTCGTTTCACTTCACATTTCTGGAGGAGCTTGCATATTAGCTTGGGCACTCAGGTCAAGTTTAGTACTGCATACTACCCTCAGACAGACAGACAGTCAGAGCGGACCATTCAGACACTGGAGGACATATTGCGGACTTGTGTCCTGGACTTTGGAAGATCTTGGGAGAGTCACCTGCACTTAGTAGAGTTTGTATACAACAACAGCTTTCAGGCCAGCATTGAGATGTCCTCTTTCGAGGCACTGTACGGGCGTAGATGTCGTACACCTTTGTCTTGGGATGATATTGGGGAGCGAGTTTTATTGGGGCCTGAGATGGTTGTGGATGCAGCAGAGAAGGTAAAGCTCATCAGAGATCGACTTTGCATGGCGCAGGACAGACATCGGCATTGGACCGACAGCCACCGCAGACCTTTGGAGTTTGAGGTACAGTTTAGAGATAGGATTAGGATTAGGTTGTCTTGTTTGTGTTTTGTTAACCATGTTTGATTATCATAATTAAATTGAGACCTTGTTTGTGATTAGGTTGGAGACCAGGTATTCTTGAGGATATCTCCGACACGTGGCACTATACGTTTTGGTGGAGGTGGGAAGCTTAGCCCGCATTTCATCGGCCCTTTTGTTATCAGCGGGAGAGTCGGTGACGTATCTTACAGGCTAGACTTACCACCAGCATTGGTAGGAGTCCACAACGTATTTCACGTGTCGCAGTTGAGACGGTACGTGGCAGATCCTAGCCATGTACTTGATCATTCCGAGATCGAGGTGGGTCCTACTCTTCGTTATCCAGAGCAGCCTATTGAGATTCTGGATCGACGGGAGAAGGCATTGAGGAACCAGACGATGCCATTGGTTCGTGTCGCATGGAGGCATCATTCTCCAGGAGAGTCCACCTGGGAACGGGAGGATGAGATGCGCGAGCGATACCCTTATCTATTTGTACCTTGAGGTATGATTTTCTATCCTTCTCATCAGTTTCAGTTTCGTCTTAAAATTTCGAGGACGAAATTATTGTTATGAGGGTAGACTTGTAACACCCTATTTTCTGAAATTGGGGTATTTTTGAAATTTTTTTTTATTATTTATTAATGGTGTTTTAGTCAGGATATGATTTTTGGTAATTATTAGTGAAATTAAAACTATTTCTAAGTCATGACTTATGACTTTGTAATTTTACTAGTATAACCCTAGTGTAAACCCTAGTTACTCCTTAACCTAGTAGTTGCCATGACCATGTGAGCCTAGCTATAGGCTTAGAACATCAAATTAGTGATTTTAGCCTAAAAGGGTATTTTGGTAATTTACTAGATTTTATTTGGAATTATGTGATTTTAATATTATTTAATTGTTGTTAAGTACCATGATTAGTCCCTAACCTATCTTATCCTAATCTAGAGGTTAGCTACTAACCTAGAAGCTTGAGGATGGATAATTAGTCAAGGGTTAAAGTAATGTAAATATCTTAGAATGCCTTTATTGATATTTTGCTTAAAACCCTCCAAAGATCTAACCTTTGCCAAGAAAGTCAAGACCCTTCCCTTGGAAGTAACCCATGGACACCCCACCCCTCTTCTTGGCCGGCCAAGGGCACCCCTACCATGCCCCCTTCCTATTTAGTCACCCCATCATTCATTCAAGCCATTTTACAACTTCATGAAACATTGAAAAACCCCTCCACTTCAAACATCCATAACTTCATCAATTTTGATCCTTTTCACCTCTAGTTTCTTGCATTAGAATCCTACTATATTGAGGAAGCTGAGGGAGGCTAGCAATCAAAGTTTCACAAGCTTTGGGCACCACTAAGTTGAAGGACAAACACCCCCCTCTCTTTGATTTACCATTGAAATTGCACAAATAGGTAAATACCCATAAACCTTGCTAATATTCTGTTTTTTCTTCATAAATGCATGCATATAGGTCTACCCTAACTGTGGGTCAAGTTTGGTAAAATTTAGGGTTGGTTTGGTGTCCGTATCGGATACGTATCCTAGGCTATTAAACCTTGTTTGATGAAATGCCACAAAGAAATGGTTTTTGTTATTTTGTAAAACTAATTACATTTTCTTGTAGCCCTAGACTAGTAGAATATGTACCTACTTGACTGAACACGACACAGTGTCATTTTTGTGTCAAAAATCGACACGAACACGCTGTGACAGGTGCACGTACAGTGCCCTGCTACCACGCTGTTCGTGCTCACTGCACAGAGCACTAGGACACATGAAAATTGACATGGACACGGGGGCAATGTCTGCGAACATGTCCCCAAAGTCTCATGACTTCTCGTGTCGTGTCGAGTGAGAAAACTCACTCGCACTGGACACGCACTGTCAGTACACACGCGCGCGGGGGCCAACTTTGCGCGTGTCGTATCGCGCGGACACGACACTTGGACACCTCATGGTTGCACGAGTGTGTAACCCAACATGTAGGCTACACATGGACAAGACCACATGGCCCCAGGTGGTGTGTGTCGTGTCCACGAGACACTAGAACACACGCACGATACTGTCTGAAACAGTGTGTATCAGTCGAGTTTTCTCGACTGATACGGTGTTCGTGTCGTGTCCTGGAGTATCGAGGACACGGGGCAGGCACTTGGACATGTGCACAACCCCCAGGCGCACCTTCGTACACGAGCACGAGATACGTATGTGTGTGTGTCGTGTCCTAGAGAGAGTTGCATGCGTGCACGACGCAGCGTATTCGTGTGTGTGTGTCAGTTTACCCGATTGGGTTTTGGTGAGTTTTGACACATCAAATCATATCGTGGTGTCGTGTCAGGCACCTAGGACACTAGAGGACACTAGGGACTAGTGTTACCAACCTTTGGTTTCGAGCCTTAGCTCGGTTTGGGTCGGGTATCGTGTTTACCTAGTTTTCCAATGAACAGTGTTTCCTGGGTTTTAAGATTAGTATTTTTCTGAGATTTAAAATGAATTTCTAACTTAAATTGTGTAATATACATATGTATTTCTGTGTGTATTTATTTTGTATACATATGTATGTGTGTATATGTGTGTGTAGGTGGGATTTGGGGGTATATACATGTGTGTACATGTGTATATACATGTATGTATATATATAGGTGTGTGTGTGTATTTGTGTGTGTGTGTGTGGGACTAATTTCTGGTCCCAGAAATCTGAAACACCCCCCCCCTATTCAGTTCTCTCTACCTTCCTATCTCTCACTCTATTCACTACTCTATCTCTCACTACTCTCTCTATATATATGTATTATATATAAGTTGTATATATATATATATATATATATATATATATATATATATATATATATATATATATATATATATATATAAAAATATATATATATATATATATATATATATATATATATATATATATATATATATGATATATATGTATTTGTATTAGATTATATATTGTGTCTATATATATATATATATATATTTTTTTTTGTGTCTATATATATATATATATATATATATATATATATATATATATATATATATATATATATATATATATATAAAATATATATATATATATATATATATATATATATATATATATATATATATATACTATGTGAGATATGAATATTACCTAGTCTATAGGCCTATGGAGAATGTTTGCATATATATATAAAGTTATATATTTGTGTATATATATATTGTATAGAGGTAGATACCTATATGAATTTTGCCTATGGTCTAAGTTACTAGCCTATGGCATTAGGGGCTAACCCTAATTGACCTAATGACCATTGTTTGACTAGAATTGACCAAAGTCAACCTTAGGTCAAACTTGACCTAGTTGACCTAGATTGAACTTGAATTAACCTAGAATGACTAGTTTGACTAAACCCTAACTAGTTTGACATTGGTTGACCTAACTTTGACTAGTTTGACCTAGTTTGACTTTTAGAGTTGACCAAGAGTTGACTTTTGACCAGATTGACCTAGAATCATGTAGTATGCATAGTAAACTTCATTTTTACTATTTAGAACACATTGTGACTTGTGTTGCTCTGATCAGGAGCCAGACACCTTTCCTCAGACAGCATATTTTCTACAGACATTCATACATCAGGCGAGTACATTCTCTGACCGTTTCATACTTGTTCAGGCTTTACTTTCTCGCTCTAGATTACTTTACTTGATGCTGTCACGTTGGTAACACGGATTGGTACTATATGGATCTTTACATGAGATGTTATCCCCCTCGGGAGCATCGGGTACTTCATGTTACGTGTGTTTTACTTTCATCATGTACTCCTATGCTTCCATCATGCATGTGCACTCATGTGATCATGTACTCTCATGTCCACTGAGCCCTCATGTATAACTTCACGTATACTCATTTATGAGCCTCATGTGAAGTAATGTATAATAACGTAACCTGTCTAGATCCTTGTGTATTGATTGGGGAAATGGGGGAGTAGAAGTGGACATGTGAATAATTCCAAAGTAGTGTAATCATGTGCAAACTCAGTAGTATAATCATGTATAAATTCTAGCCATTCACATGCCTATCTTATACTCTCCATCACTAGTCACTTACAGTTCTCTATATACAGTAGATATTTCCTTTACAGCTATCTCTTTTACAGCGTATATTTTCTTTCAGCACTTCCTGTATTTTACTCTATTGCCTGTATAGTATTTCCTAACCTGATATGAACTGTGTTAGATGTATTGTGCTCGTTCCTGTCCTGACTGGACCTGTTGAAAATATTACAGAGGATGAGGATGAGGCATGGGTGACTACATATTATGGAGCAGGACTAGATGACACTTGTGTTGAGGACCCTCAGCAGGATCCACCACCAGCTGAGGATGTTGCTCCAGTAGTCTAGACCAGTTTAGCTAGACAGTCTTTTCTACTTGTATTTTGTCTCACATTCTGAGTTATATTTTGAGATGTTGAGATGTATAGACCCTTAGACTTATTGTATTATGAGTTGACATTCTGGATGTTATGTATCCTAGACACTTAGACTTATTTCATCTATGCTACTGTTCTCTTTGAGTTACTATCTATCTATCTGTCTTTCATTCTTCTACCTTAGATGTGATTGAGACTGTATATTGTGATGTCACCTCCATTCGGAGAGTATAAACTGTACAGGTACCTTTATATTGTTAGATGATCGACCTAGGACAACGTTCTACCGCCGACACTGCGGTGTAGGCTGGACGTACCCACCTCTCGTGCCCTTACTCTAGGGTACGGGTCGTGACAGTGCCAAAGTCTATGGTTTCTAAAGTCGTCAAACTATATGTCTACAGGTCCGGTTTTTCGATATGAACCCAACCGTATGTCCAAAGTTGGATTTCGGCGGGCCGTGCAAAAAATCGCCCGTTGAGTCGGACCGTGGGGCCCGCAAAACGACGTTCCGATTCGACTGTTCAGAATTAGACCAAACTTGGCATACAGGACCAGAAAAATGATACGGTCCTGTTGGCGTAAGTTTCGTCTCGATCTGACGAGCGTGCACAAAGTAATTGAGAAGTTTGCACAGAGGCCGATATGGGAAATTTTGACGGATACGCATCAAATTCGTCGCGCACACGCGACCAATTTGAATTCCGTCAAAGCCCACACGTCTACGAAGCCGATACGCATCTTTTGAGGCTTTCGGTTCGCAACCACGTCGCCCGGATTGGCGGGATGCACGTCGTATCGGACAATTTTATTGATTTTTAAATAGGTTTTTCTTGGTTTTGGGAATCTGATTTCTCGATGCTCAGTCGATGAATTCCAAATCTACGAAAAGGGTTATGAAGTCCTATAGGTTTTCTAAGAATTTGTTGAATTAGATTTCTAAATCCTTCGATATCCTGTGCGCAAACTGTCTCCCAAAACAGGGGTGATGGGTGGTTTTGGTCATGTTTAGAAACAGGATTTTTGCCGACTTTGAATCGGTTTTCTGGTCAATCTGAAGCAGTATAATTAATTCTAATTGAAAGGTTGTGCAGAGGGTTAGGTGGTCTAAGCGTAGGAATTTACGGCTCGAAAAATCGTCGAGCGAGGGAAAAGTTTTATACCTGTAAAGTTGGGAAGAAAGTTGGTTACTGCTGTCATTGCCTCAGCCCCAGGCCGCGCGAGTGATCGGATCCCCGCGCCTGGCCGGCCGTCGACGGCACACGGCAGTGGCGCGCGGAGGTCGGGACTGGGTTGCCAGGGCTTGCGCATGGGTGACGGCATCGTGGTGTTAGGGTTGGGAGTTTAGAGTTCCTCTCTCGAATATATACGTTCGGCTGAACAATAACCGAACGGTTTCGGTTGGTTACACAAGTCGGGCTTCCGCTCGGCTTGGCCTGGTTTTAGGATGTGGGTGGTTGGTGTCAACCCCTTGACCAGAATTTTTTTTCTTTTATTTAACTAAGAGGAATTTCTTTTATATCTCATTATTTGTGGTATCTTTATTTAAAATACATTGAAGGGACCAAATAGAAAATATAAAACTTTCAGGACCCTATGCGCAAATGTCACTCATTCAACTCTTTTAAACCCGAGTACTATTGTCGTGCTGTTTTGAATTCAATTTGAATTCAAATTATACACAGATAGGATCAACAAGATTCCTCATATCTCCTCAAACCCTTGATCAATCATAGTGCATAAATATAAGAGGATTGTGGCCAACCTCTCAGAAAACCCTAGCTTCCCAACTCCAAATCCCTGCCGCAAGTTCTTCTCCAAGCCCAGGGATAGTCAGGAAGAACAGAGCTTTCGATATCCATGAGCAGGTAACCACTTCTTGGATTCCTAAACCTGGATTTCTTATCATGTTTAAATGGGTTATAGATGTTTGTATAAATTCCTGAAAGGAATCTCTGTACCTAATTGGTTCAGGCGTATGACCTTCCTGCAAACCTTTGGATAATAAAAGTTGAGACCTTCTTTGTATTCACGATACTAGGTAGAGGAGTCTTAGGGTTGTTCTGTTGTGTACAGCTATCCATCGCTCTTATATGCAAGAGTTGATTTTATAAATATATATATATATATATATATATATATATATATATATATATATATATATATATATATATATATATATATATATATATATATATATATCGATTTCCTTCTTTGAGATGAACCCTCCTGGTATCATAAACCTTCCTTGTAACCTTCAGATTGGATTGGTGAGATTTTCCTTGCACCAGTAGATTCAAATACCCCTTGCGTGATCCATTGGTACTGACATAATGGAGTTCCTTCTTTTAACCAATAGAATACCATAGGAGTCTCCATAAGGTGACTAGAGTAGCTAGGCTTGCATACCACTAGGAGGAAGGGGGAAGTTCCACCGAGAGCAAAGTTTAGCAGGGGAAATGGATAGGTGGTAAGGAGTAGGAGGCCTGCACCTTAAAGCCCTGCCTTGTTACCTAGGTGCACAGATAGGGTATCATAGTAACTGGAAGAAACTCCAGCCTAAGGCCACCTAGTATCATAGGTACACAGTGTAGAAAGACACCCATGGAAGCAGGCAAGTGTTTTCTTATCATAGCTAATAGGAAGTTTGTCCTGGTCCTAGGCCTGTCCTTAGAAAACAAGTATGGGATAGATACCAACTTAAACCAAGGGTTGGAATATCAAGAACACTCATAGGAGATGTACAGTGTAACATCATGGACCTTCCCCTTTGTGTACGAACCCTTGTATTCATTAAATACTACTGTACAGTTCCTTATACCAATGGGGACCAGATGGAGAACCTCTAATTTTGTTACTGACACAAACCTTCCTTGTTACCTGTTGGACATAGATGTGTGAGCTGCCCTTGATGGTTCAACTGATATGTAATAAGCCTATGTAGGTTCGGTACATATATGTGTAGATAGCATTAAAGTACAAGTTTACTCTTGATACAGGTAAAAAGAGAACAATATTAGTAACAGGTGTATGGCCCCAGTACTCTATCTATGATACCTAGAGTTAGGACCCTTACCCTCTGGTCACTGTTTTAGACTCCCAAGTAGTACTCTGCACACATCATCTTGCCTGCATTTTAATTCATCCACTGCATTTCAATTTAACTGGCAGTGCATTCATCCATGGCATTCCTTGCCTTCCTTGCTGTCCTGACCCACTTAGCCACTGAACACAGGGTCCTACACCTGAGTATCAACTGTAGGCAGGGGAGTGCCTGAGTTGTTCCTAGTATAAATACCCAAACTCGGATATATTGGCCCTATCCTATAAAGTGCCCTGCTCACATAAAAACTTTCCAGTATAGGTAACTCAGAGGCAATTATGTATGACAAGGTATGTAAGACTGTTCAGAGTGGTTCAGATTTACTTATCAAATCTGTAGGGATGTATCAAGTATCCTGATACATGGGGACAGGCTTGACAGGGGACAACACTTGAACCCCACCTAAACCTTAACCTGGCACCCAAGACAATTTGACCATGCATTGCTGCTACCACTGTGCTACGTTTAGGTTCCTGCACATTGGGAATTTCCCAGTAAATAGAAGGGGTAATAATCAAATAGGAAGGGTACCAAATGGGTCTTCCTGATGAGTCTTGGACAACCACATGTATAGATACTTATATTGTTACCCATTGGATATGGCTTTAGGAGTTTCCGTAGACCCACAGAACTCACCCTACAAATAATTGATGGTACAGAAGCAAGGCAGTAGAGAGTAGGCTCTTGGAATCAGAACAAAAAAAAGACAGGAAGTGCAGGCATGGTATGCAAGGGACTCGACCATCCCTGTATCAGAGTCCCTGTATATAGGCACCTGATAGGTCTTCCCATGATGTAAGGCACATCTGCTATCTATTCTGAAACCTAGGTGTCCCAATAAAGAATTTATGGGTACAAAGATGGGAAGTAGTATGGACTGAACAAGGACCTAATAGATAGGTTATTCTTTACCTCGTGACTAATATTAACTTCGTAAATTCATTAACAGGATACTTGGACTTGATACGGATTTTGACCCGTGCCAGCAACTCAGGACAACAGGCAAGTATACCTTGCCTTCCTCTACAGTTTTACTTACATGCAGTTCCGTTCCTTTTTCTGTTTTGGATCATTTATGGACATGTGCTTTTTGGGTTGTTTTTGTAGAGTTGTTTTTATTGTTTATAGCCATGTTCATGTCTTGGCCTTGTGTTTCACATTTGGAGTTTCTCGTCAGTACCTTGCTTGAGTCGTGTCATAGAACGAGTGCGTGTAGTGAACTGCCATAGCCTTGATTATCGTTGTACACAACCAGAGAGTCCGCACTCGGGACGAGGGTTGTTTGGTGCACCAGAGAGTCCACACACGGGATGAGGGTGTTTGTCGTGATCAAATGGCACCAGAGAGTCCACACACGGGACGAGGGTTGACCATTTACACCAGAGAGTCCACACACGGGACGAGGGTGTCTTGCCGTGAGCTAGCCAGAGAGTCCACACTCGGGACGAGGGTTAGTGCTTAGTTCAAACCCGTGAGTCCACACTCGGGATGAGGGTTTGGTTCTTCCTTTGATCTTGTATTTATCGTTCATCCGGCAGTTCAGTTATACGTAGTTGTTCTAGTGTTCGTGTTTCGTGTTAGTATTCGTGGTCATTGGTCTTGTTCTTGTTCTTTCTTGTTTATTTCTTGAGCATGATAAAACTGCTAGATAGGCATGTATATTATGTATCTTGCTATGTCCTCTGAGGACCTGATGATCTCCTCAGGTTAGCCGAGCTTGAGTCAGGAGCAGACAAGTGGATTGAGTTAGCTTCAGATCTCGTGCTTTGCAGTTGAGGTTACTTGGTTAGCAGGTTGTACTCAGTTGGTTCATTTCTTGTATTTCTCTATTTTTCCGTCTACTGGTAGTGGATTTGTGTCCACCGGATGTGACATTGATTTTGGATACTTTCCAGTTTATATTCATTATTGCTTAGTTCATGGATATTCACTGATCTTGTTTGTGTCTTGATTATTCTGTGGATGAGATCTAGATTTTCCCGTGATTATAGATTCAGTGACTTGTGAGTATAGACAGCGTTCTACTGCCGACACTGTGGCGTAGGCTGGGCTTGGACACGCTTCATATCCGAAAAGCGGGTGCGTGTCGTGACAGTAGGGCCGGGCTGATTTGGTTAGTTGATACTGCTGCTGCTATTGCTTTCTATTCATTATTCTCCTATTCTTATTTATTATTTAACAATATTAATATATCTATAAATATACACCCACATATATATAAATATATATGTATTTTTGTATATACATACACACGTACGCTTATATAAATATATTTATATATATATATATATACTCGTATACACCTGTATATATTTATTTATATATATACACGTATGCACCTATATATATTTATATATTTACATATACATTCACGTATACATATATATATTTTTGTACACATACACATATACACCTATATATATATATACATATTTATACATACATTCACGTATACATATATAAATTTTTTATTTATATTCGTACACATATATAATATATATTCATATATATTCATATTCATACGCTTACACACATATATTATATATATACACACATGTATCTTTAAATCTAAATAAACTCCATAATACCAATAACCCACTAAAATAAACCAAAGAGTCTTGGTAGACATATCTGGCCCTAGAAAATTGTACCAATATTCTAAAACTCTATTTAAATATTAATAATACCTATTTTGTATAAATAACCAAATATTTAGAAAATATCGTTAAGTCCACCCAAAAAGCTAGGAAATATTTGTACGTACCTAAAAGTATGTCTACATAGGCTTGGGCTTGGTTTGGGTCCAATCTGGACTAATTCGGTATAACCGGGTTCCCTAAAATTCAATAATCTAATTAATAAATAATTAAAACGTTCTATAGGGGTTAAGTCGTAACTTGGCCTGGTTTTCTAGTTAGGACATCACTATGGCTCGGCCTTCCTTACCAGGGCTAATACACTAGTCAAAGCACGCCACTGCATTATCCGTGCCACGATTTTTAGTCACTTTGTACTCAAATTCCTGACAACGACTAAAATCATCTACCGTAATAATAAACTAAATAATTATTTATAAAATCTAAAAATCACCAATAAAATAAATAATAATAAAATATTAAAAAAATCGGAAAGGGGAGCTACAAAGGTATCATCAAGTGAGAGTTCGAAAAGAGGATATTTCCAAGACAGCATTCAGGTCGAAGTACGGGTATTACGATTTCTTAGTAATGCCGTTCGGTTTGACCAATGCTCCCGCAATATTTATGGATTTGATGAACCGCATCTTCATGCCGTACTTAGATCAATTTGTCGTTGTGTTCCTCGACGACATTCTCGTATACTCAGCTAGTGAAGAAGAGCATGAAGATCACCTCAGAAAAGTGTTGCAGGTTCTGAGAGAGAACCAGTTGTATGCCAAGCTCAGCAAGTGTGAGTTTTGGACAGATCGAATTTCATTCTTGGGGCACATCATATCAGGGGCTGGAGTAGCAGTGGATCCCAAGAAGGTAGAAGCAGTAAAGAGTTGGCCAACACCTAAGACCGTAGCAGATGTGCGTAGTTTCTTGGGATTGGCAGGATATTACAGAAGGTTCGTATCAGACTTTGCAAGACTCTCAGCACCTATGACCCACTTGACACGGAAGGATGTGCTAGTCATTTGGTCGGCAGAGTACCAGGCATCATTTGAGAATTTGAAGCAGAAGTTGATCATGGCACCTATTCTTACATTACCGGTTGGACCCGGAGGTTTTACTGTATATTGTGATACGTCAGAAAAAGGACTTGGGTGCGTCCTAATACAACATGGGAAGGTGATAGCGTATGCATCTAGGAAACTTCGGAACCACGAGAAAAATTATCCAACTCATGACTTGGAGTTGGCGGCAGTAGTATTTGCTTAGAAGCTATTGAGGCATTACTTGTATGGTGATCGAGTGGACATGTACACAGACCACAAGAGTCTGAAGTACATCTTTACTCAGAAGGAACTGAACATAAGACAGAGAAGATGGTTAGAATTGATCAAGAATTATGATGTGAAGCTTCAGTATCATCCAGGCAAGGCTAATGTAGTAGCAGACGCTCTTAGCAGAAGAGGCGGCACATTTATGTTGACATCACAAAAGCATATTTTAGAAGACCTTCAGGAGATGGGCATCGAGGTTAAACTTTCTAGTGATATAGGAATTCTGGCGAGTCTACGAGTTCAATCTGACTTCGTAGACAGGATCAAGGCAGCTCAGGCACGGGACCCAAGAATTCAGAAGCTTAGGACAGAATGTGAGTCAGGACTCAAAAAAGAGATGAAAATTCACGAAGATGGTATACTTAGATTTAGATCACGTCTATGTGTGCCTAGTGGAGATATCCGACAGGAGGTTATGACAGAAGCCCACAGTTCTCAGTACTCTATACATCCCAGAGGAACCAAAATGTACAAAGATATCAAGCAGCACTTCTGGTGGAACGGAATGAAGAGAGAGATAGCTAGATTCATTTTTCGTTGCTTGATATGTCAGCAAGTGAAGGCAGAACAACAAAGGCCAGCTGGATTATTACAACCGCTTCCTATCCTGGAATGGAAATGGGAGCATATCATAATGGACTTTGTGATCGGTTTACCAAGATCACCAAGTGGTAAGGATGCTATTTGGGTAATAGTGGATCGGTTTACGAAGGTGGCACATTTTCTTCCTTTTAGAGTAGGGCAATCTACAAAAAAGTTGGCAGAATTGTATATGCAGCAGATAGTCAGGCGGCATGGGGTCCCTGTCAGTATAGTATCAGATAGAGATACCCATTTTACGTCACATTTTTAAAAGAGTTTACATTATAGTCTGGGTACCAAGTTAAGATTCAGTACGGCTTACCACCCACAGACGGACGGGCAATCAGAAAGAACAATTCAGACTTTAGAAGATATATTACGAGCTTGCATCCTAGATTTTGGAGGGTCTTGGGAGAGTCACCTGCACTTAGTTGAATTTTCGTACAACAACAGTTACCAAGCCAGTATCCAGATAGTGCCATTTGAAGCACTATACGGCAAGAAGTGCAGGTCGCCACTTGCATGGGATGATATTGGTAAGAGAAAGATGTTAGGCCCAGAGATGATTGTTCAGACGGTTGAAGTGGTTAAGGAAATTAGAGAGCGACTTCGAGTTGCGCAAGATCGACACCATCATTGGGCAGACCAGCATTGTAGACGGCTAGAATTTTCTGTTGGGGACCACGTGTTTTTACGGATCTCACCTACTCGTGGGGTCATTAGGTTTGGCATTCGCGGGAAGTTGAGTCTACGATACGTAGGCCTATTTGCTATCCTTGATAAGGTAGACGATGTTGCTTATCGTTTGTCCCTTCCACCTTAGTTATGAGAGGTACATGATGTGTTTCATGTATCTCAGTTGCGTAGGTATGTATCAGACCCAAGCCATATCCTCGATCATTCTGAACTGGTTGTTGGTACCAACCTGTCTTACGAGGAACAGTCGGTGTCTATTTTGGACCGAAGGGAGAAGATACTCAATAACCGAACAATTAGCCTTGTCCGTGTTGCTTGGGGTCATTACTCCTTAGGCGAGTCAACGTGGGAACGTGAGGATGATATCCGATCATGGTATCCACACCTATTTGACTCACAAGGTATATCTCTTTTCGTGTACCTTGATTATCTTGATTCCTCATGCTTATCACCCTGTCACGACCTGCACCCTCTAAGAGGGTACGAATACGTAACGACGCCCAGCCTACTCTAGCAAGCACACTCAAAACTGGGCTATACAAGTCAACAACACACATTGACTGGCATTAATGCCATACACATAGGCCATGTACCATATACATAGCCTATAGGCCATAAGGGCTATATCACATATTCCCACACCTTATATATACACTAATTAATATAATTTATCATATACACATATATGTATTCATACCACATTATTGTATCTAGCATATAGAAATATATACATATCAATACATTTATATATATACCTATGTATAGAGAATAGGAAAACACATCTATGTGTCCAAGTGTGTGTGTGATATTGTGTGTACAACTCATGAGTGTGTGTGTGTACATTGTGGCATGAAAACAAGTTTGTGTGTGTGTAGGAAACATATGTGTGGGTGTCACATGGAATTAGTGTGTGGAAACAGTGAACTAGTCTATACTTGCAAGAAAACCAAATCCAATACTACGAAATTGGGTAAAATGCACATGATAGTATGATACTTCTTCCTTAATGATGGCTTATGTTATTAAGGTGTAGTAGGTGCTTCATTCCCTCTACTCTCAGTTGATACCCCAACCTCAGTTTATTTCAGTTCAGGTTAGGCAATCTTAGGATTTAGCTAACAGTGTGTAGCAGAACCTATCATAAATTATAGATGGATATGCAAGCAATGTAATGGAGTATGATTTGAAACAAAAATGAAGGACATGGCTACACTTCAACAAGGTAGTACTCTTGTAACATAGTAGGCATCACATCTGATACCTGGCCATGAATAATGTCTGAACCTAGAGTTCAAGACACTACATTCAATTAAAACTGAACATTCACTGAGTTAACATTAACCCTCTACTCTATATTACATGTATCAAATAGATTCAAACCCCAAATCCTAGCCTAAACTCAGGTATTAAGTTCACAGGTTCATACATTTACCAAAATTAGTCTATTGAAAACAACTGGAAAAGGATTGAAATTAAATGAAGGGGAAAAATAGCACAGGTGAGGATGTAAACATGTCAGAGTCTAGGAAAGTGTCTAGCATGTGTCCTAGTGCGTGTCAACAGAGAATTGTGTGCGTGTGGGGTTCAGTTGTGTGTGTGAGAGGAGTAGAGGAATGTGTGACAGTAAACAGTGGCAGGAATTTAAATCACAGTGTATATATAAATAATTTGACATTTAAAACCAATCCAAGTTTTATGCATCAGTGATCATGATGTTCTCAGATTTCTAATATCTCAATCTCAGTTTTAACATTTAACAGTGAACAAAATCAATTTCAGGTTAATAGAGATTTGAATCTCATGATACATAATTGTGTGTTTGTGTCTAGTGTATTAGGTGTTCCTCAAACAGTGAAAGGAAGTGTACACAGAAAAAAGTGGATTAGTGATGTGTAGACTGAAATCAGTGAAAACAAGTTATGTTTCAAATAGGTCTTCAGGAATTAGGCAATGTAGTATGTCAAGGGGTGAAGGCCATATGTGTTGTACATTTGTGTATACACATAGCTCAAGTTTTGTGATTCCTGAAATCATCTCAGGAACTCATTACATGGAAAACTCAGGAAAATGACAGTTTTTAAGAAAGTTATGAGGATGCCTCAGTTTAGTTCATCATAACAGGGGGTGTTTAGGGAGATTGATTCTCAGGAATAAATCCCCTGGCAATTCAGAATTTAAAAGACTGAAAATCAGTAACAGTCAACATTCATATCATTCCACCTATCAAAAATCCCATAATCAAGTGCAAAAACCAAAACTAACAGGTAACACCCATCTAGCAAGTCCTATTATACATGTATGAAACAATGTGGCAATTAGAACATCATAAAAATCAATTTAGACTGAAATCACAGTTCAAGATTTCGAAAATTAAATATGGTATCAGTGAAAACGGGAATTCCCAATTCGATCCATAAAAACTTGTTAAAATGCAAAATAAACAGTTGGTAAAACATCATACACATGTGCACGTGTCCCAGGAGTATTTGTGTCCAACCAAGTGGACACATCGTGTCCAGAAACATAATTTCGAACAGCCTCAAAAAAACAGGAAATCTACTCCTCGTGCAGCCATGTCAAGCCCTCGTGGGCTCGACACAGTGCTCGAGGCACCACGTGCTCTTGCACTCGTGTCGAGGGAACATAGGGCTAGGGACTGAACACCCTGCCCCGTGTCCAAGTGTCGCTGTGTCAAAGTTAAGCGTGCGTATCAGTGGGCAATTTCCACGCGTGTACAGCGCGCCCGCGCGGCCAGTGCGGCCAGTACGAGGAGGAGAACTCCTCGCATACTGTATCATATGGCCCCAAATTTTGGAAGGATGGTGGCAGACATTGCCCCATCATGCTCACCAAAATTGGCGTGTCCACGTGTCCTGTGTCGAGAGTTATTGACCCCGAGTAGCAGGACACCGTGTACGTGCGTGCACAGCGTGTCCAACTCGAGAATCCGACACAACAAGACGCCAAAATACCTAACACTCTTCACAAAAATTAATGTACATACCAAGATCTATCAATCCATATAATTATATTTTCAAAAATCGAAAATAAATTCCTAAGGGGCATTCTATCAAACACCTAGCCTATCAAATGGATACGTGTCCGATACGGAAACAAAACCGACACGAATTGTGCCCAAATTCCAGGGACAGTTAGGGGGCTCCTAGATCTAGCCCTAAATGCAAAGAAAACAACAATTTAAATCAATTTGAGGAGTTTTACCTATAGGTGCAACTTGCATGGAAAGGCTCCAAATGGGAGGTGTTCCTCTTGATGACCAAATGTTCCAAATGAGCCCAAAGCTGAGATTAACCTCCAGAATCATAAAGTATACAGAAATTAGAACCTAATGCAAGAGACTAGGATGAAAAAGGAGATCAAATGAATAAATGGGAATTTTTGGAAGGGGAAGAATACCTCTCTTTTCTCCAAGTGTTGGAATGATAAAAAGAGGCAACCCTAATGAATAAGTGTTTAAATAGGGTGGAGATCCCTATGTGGCTGGTCATTTAGGGTTTAGTTAGGGTTAGGGCTTCTAGTTATGGGCCATGGGCCAAGTCCTAAGTCATTAATCATGACTTATGAAGTCATAAGCCATATTGGCCAAATCGACTCCAAATCTCTCCAAACAAGTTCCAATGACTTAAACTTCACTAAATTAGGTCAAACCAAGTTTACTTAACCTAACCAAGGGGTCTTAACCTAGGTTAGTCACTAGGTTAATCTTCTAGTCAACACTAGTCAAAGTCAACTATAGGCCCAAAATAAATTCTAATAAAAATCATTAAAAATCACTAAAAATCATAATATGAAATAAACATCCTTAAATAATAATTATAAATACAAAATTTCAAAAATACCCTCATCTGGAAAACTGGGTGTTAAAATCCTACCCCCCTTAGAAAAATTTCGTCCTCGAAATTAAGATGATCGCACCCTTCCTAGGTCAAACCCCCAGCAAATCAAGGTCGAAGCAACACAATCCTACTGGTCGTGATTTCACAGTCTCGAACAGGATAGCTACACTATCTAACAATCACAAACAATATCCTGGCAGGTACTAATGGAATCACACAGGAAAGTGGGGAGGAAGAATGAAAAGGACAAACCTGCTAACCCATCACCTGCAGCGTCGGTCTCCTCGACCGCCATCGCAAAAGCTCTACCCCTCTGGTGCTGAGCTACAAGTGGCCTAGCTCCCTCATAAGGAGGTGCAGCGGGACAATCTATCATCTTGTGAGCACCAGACCCACAAAATAGACAAACCTTCAGCCTTCTCCTACAAGACTCCCAAACATGCCCTGTCTTCCTGCAGTAGGCACAAGTCGGCACCTCGCGGCCCTGCCCTCTATGCTGATGCTGTGCCAGCTGCACTCTCACTGGTGCCTGTGCCTGCTGAGCCTGCACATGGGGCCTCTTGGCCTGACCCCCGCTGCTGCTACCACCCTGGAAGTCTCGCTCCCTCTTGAGCCTAAGCTCAAGATCATCCTCTGCAGCTAGTGCGTCCACTAGGATCTCCTCAAATGTAGCGCCGTGGGCGTTCTTGGTGTAGGACTTGACCTCCTTTACCAAGCCCTTCCGGAACCTCCGGGCCTTCGTCGTCTCCGACAAGTCCTCCATAAATCTGCTCAGGCGGCAGAACTCTCCTGCGTACTCCTCCACGGACTGGGTCCCCTGAACTAGGGCCTCGAACTGGGTCTCGAGGGCTTCCAGTGCTGCGTCTGGAAAGAACTTCTCTTTGAACAGCTTCTTGAATGCTGCCCAAGTCTGTCCTGCTGTGCCAACCCTCGGGTCGGTCTGGTACCATGTAAGGGCCAGATCCTGCATCATACTGGCCGCTGCCTCTATCTGGAGCCTCGTCGGGATCTCAGCCAGCCTGAAGATCTCCTCCATATGCTCGATCCACTCATCGGCATACAGGATCCCCTTTGTCCCTCTGAATTCTCTCGGGTGCATCTTCTGGAAGTCCTGGATGCCCTTCTTCCGTGGCTGGTACGGCTGCGGGGCTGCCGCTGGCTGAGCTATGACTCTCTCCACTGCGTCACTGCCATATCAATGCCTCTACTGAGCTCTGTCGTGTGCCTCTGCTGCTGGGTCTGCTGACCCTCCATGTACTGTCTGAAGAAAGCCAACAGCTGAACGGCGTCAATTGTCCCTGCAGGTGGTTGCTGATGCTGCTGCTGAAATGTCTCAGGAATGACTAGGGTCGTCCTCTGAACTAGTGGAGGCATACCCCCAATGGCTACAGCAGCTCATGTCTGATCAGGAACAAAAGGTGCTACAGTCTCAACAGCCTGCTGCAATGGACGAGAGGTGGCAGACCCCTCTCCGGCGGCTACTGTACCAGAGCGATATGATCGTGTCTCCACCATCCTGAAGACAGATCGAAAAGGAAGTCAATACTGAGCAGGAATTGATAAATCAAAGGATGACAGTTTATTGCAAAGAAGACAAGTCAGTAAGATATGTAGATGGCATGAATTGAAGCAGAATTTTTTTCCTAACTGTGATTGAGTACCTCTCCGTTAAAGTCTATCTCTCAATCCTATCGCAGGCTCACAGCAGTACAACTAAGTCGTCGTACTACCACGATATCGCACTAATGCGACTCTCGACCTGCATGGGCCACCACTAAAAATGTGTCACGACCCGCACCCTCTAAGAGGGTACGAATACGTAACGACGCCCAGCCTACTCTAGCAAGCACACTCAAAACTGGGCTATACAAGTCAACAACACACATTGACTGGCATTAATGCCATACATATAGGCCATGTACCATATACATAGCCTATAGGCCATAAGGGCTATATCACATATTCCCACACCTTATATATACACTAATTAATATAATTTATCATATACACATATATGTATTCATACCACATTATTGTATCTAGCATATAGAAATATATACATATCAATACATTTATATATATACCTATGTATAGAGAATAGGAAAACACATCTATATGTCCAAGTGTGTGTGTGATATTGTGTGTACAGCTCATGAGTGTGTGTGTGTACATTGTGGCATGAAAACAAGTTTGTGTGTGTGTAGGAAACATATGTGTGGGTGTCACATGGAATTAGTATGTGGAAACAGTGAACTAGTCTATACTTGCAAGAAAACCAAATCCAATACTACGAAATTGGGTAAAATGCACATGATAGTATGATACTTCTCCCTTAATGATGGCTTATGTTATTAAGGTGTAGTAGGTGCTTCATTCCCTCTACTCTCAGTTGATACCCCAACCTCAGTTTATTTCAGTTCAGGTTAGGCAATCTTAGGATTTAGCTAACAGTGTATAGCAGAACCTATCATGAATTATAGATGGATATGCAAGCAATGTAATGGAGTATGATTTGAAACAAAAAATGAAGGACATGGCTACACTTCAACAAGGTAGTACTCTTGTAACAGAGTAGGCATCACATCTGATACCTGGCCATGAATAATGTCTGAACCTAGAGTTCAAGACACTACATTCAATTAAAACTGAACATTCACTGAGTTAACATTAACCCTCTACTCTATATTACATGTATCAAATAGATTCAAAACCCAAATCCCAACCTAAACTCAGGTATTAAGTTCACAGGTTCATACATTTACCAAAATCAGTCTATTGAAAACAACTGGAAAAGGATTGAAATTAAATGAAGGGGAAAAATAGCACAGGTGAGGATGTAAACATGTCAGAGTCTAGGAAAGTGTCTAGCATGTGTCCTAGTACGTGTCAACAGAGAATTGTGTGCGTGTGGGGTTCAGTTGTGTGTGTGAGAGGAGTAGAGGAATGTGTGACAGTAAACAGTGGCAGGAATTTAAATCACAGTGTATATATAAATAATTTGACATTTAAAACCAATCCAAGTTTTATGTATCAGTGATCATGATGTTCTCAGATTTCTAATATCTCAATCTCAGTTTTAACATTTAACAGTGAACAAAACCAATTTCAGGTTAATAGAGATTTGAATCTCATGATACATAATTGTGTGTTTGTGTCTAGTGTATTAGGTGTTCCTCAAACAGTGAAAGGAAGTGTACACAGGAAAAAGTGGATTAGTGATGTGTAGACTAAAATCAGTGAAAACAAGTTATGTTTCAAATAGGTCTTCAGGAATTAGGCAATGTAGTATGTTAAGGGGTGACGGCCATATGTGTTGTACATTTGTGTATACACATAGCTCAAGTTTTGTGATTCCTGAAATCATCTCAGGAACTCATTACATGGAAAACTCAGGAAAATGACAGTTTTTAAGAAAGTTATGAGGATGCCTCAGTTCAGTTCATCATAACAGGGGGTGTTTAGGGAGATTGATTCTCAGGAATAAATCCCCTGGCAATTCAGAATTTAAAAGACTGAAAATCAGTAACAGTCAACATTCATATCATTCCACCTATCAAAAATCCCATAATCAAGTGCAAAAACCAAAACTAACAGGTAACACCCATCTAGCAAGTCCTATTATACATGTGTTAAACAATGTGGCAATTAGAACATCATAAAAATCAATTTAGACTGAAATCACAGTTCAGGATTTCGAAAATTAAACATGGTATCAGTAAAAACGGGAATTCCCAATTCGATCCATAAAAACTTGTTAAAATGCAAAATAAACAGTTGGTAAAACATCATACACATGTGCACGTGTCCCAGGAGTATTTGTGTCCAACCAAGTGGACACATCGTGTCCAGAAACATAATTTCGAACAGCCTCAAAAAAACAGAAAATCTACTCCTCGTGCAGCCATGTCAAGCCCTCGTGGGCTCGACACAGTGCTCGAGGCACCACGTGCTCTTGCACTCATGTCGAGGGAACATAGGGCTAGGGACTGAACACCCTGCCCCGTGTCCAAGTGTCGCTGTGTCGAAGTTAAGCGTGCGTATCAGTGGGCAATTTCTACGCGTGCACAGCACGCCCGCACGGCCAGTACGGCCAGTGCGAGGAGGAGAACTCCTCGCACACTGCATCATATGGCCCCAAATTTTGGGAGGATGGTGGCAGACATTGCCCCATTATGCTCACCAAAATTGGCGTATCCACGTGTCCTGTGTCGAGAGTTATTGACCCCGAGTAGCAGGACACCGTGTACGTGCGTGCACAGCGTGTCCAACTCGAGAATCCGACACAACAAGACACCAAAATACCTAACACTCTTCACAAAAATTAATGTACATACCAAGATCTATCAATCCATATAATTACATTTTCAAAAATCAAAAATAAATTCCTAAGGGGCATTCTATCAAACACCTAGCCTATCAAATGGATACGTGTCCGATACGGACACGAAATCGACACGAATTGTGCCCAAATTCCAGGGACAGTTAGGGGGCTCCTAGATCTAGCCCTAAATGCAGAGAAAACAGCAATTTAAATCAATTTGAGGAGTTTTACCTATAGTGCAACTTGCATGGAAAGGCTCCAAATGGGGGGTGTTCCTCTTGATGGCCAAATGTTCCAAATGAGCCCAAAGCTGAGATTAACCTCCAGAATCATAAAGTATATAGAAATTAGAACCTAATGCAAGAGACTAGGATGAAAAAGGAGATCAAATGAATAAATGGAAATTTTTGGAAGGGGAAGAATACCTCTCTTTTCTCCAAGTGTTGGAATGATAAAAAGAGGCAACCCTAATGAATAAGTGTTTAAATAGGGTGGGGATCCCTATGTGGCTGGTCATTTAGGGTTTAGTTAGGGTTAGGGCTTCTAGTTATGGGCCATGGGCCAAGTCCTAAGTCATTAATCATGACTTATGAAGTCATAAGCCATATTGGCCAAATCGACTCCAAATCTCTCCAAACAAGTTCCAATGACTTAAACTTCACTAAATTAGGTCAAACCAAGTTTACTTAACCTAACCAAGGGGTCTTAACCTAGGTTAGTCACTAGGTTAATCTTCTAGTCAACACTAGTCAAAGTCAACTATAGGCCCAAAATAAATTCTAATAAAAATCATTAAAAATCACTAAAAATCATAATATGAAATAAACATCCTTAAATAATAATTATAAATACAAAATTTCAAAAATACCCTCATCTGGAAAACTGGGTGTTACACACCCTATGAGTAGAAATTATTTGATGTCGTAGATTGATAAACATAGATATATTACTTGCTATTGGTATTGTAAAATGATTGCTTGCTAGCTAAAATTGCTGTA
>JANAVB010025196.1:31176638-31194138 GCA_029216955.1 Iris pallida | reverse complement strand
TAACCATCCTAATGAATTTTAGACAAGCATATGACAAACATAAGGTAAATTACGCTAGAACTTACCCACGGCAGAGCGTGCCGTGCAATGTGAGACTTACCATGTTCTTTCCTGTCAATTTTATCGTTAGCATAGCGTGTGCAAATTTAAGTGTGATTGGTCACTGACACCACAAGCCATATTGGACTTATAGCTTTGTTAGTCGGGGCCCTTTCAATGCAAGTAGCGAGCCCCGCTAAAAGTCCCCGCCTAACCTGTGCTATTATCCAGTACAGCTATACCGTGTTTCCTCCTAGGCCGAAGCGGTCCCGTGGTCCCTGAGTGCCGTTCGAGAAAACTTTTACCTTGTCGACAAGTTGTCCATGACCGTACTAGACTAATTTAGTTTACTCAAGCAGGGTCTACATTTTGATACTTAACCATTTTCATCGTGCCCCGCCTTATCGTGACCTCTTTAATCAATGAGTCTATCTTTTGTTTAACACAGTTCTCCATCATGAATCGTATAGCAAGCTTATAGTAGTTTTATAGAATAAGCATATGTGTCCGTGCTTTTGCATCTATCATTTTATCCGTAATGATGCTATTGATGGATTTAAGAAGGGGTCAAGGGGGAGAAGGGTCAGCCACTTACCTTGATTTTTCTTGAGGTAAGAGCCTGGTTGGCTACGCTAGACGGCGCCTATGCGATCACCTGAAATTACATAAGCAACTGATTAGAATACTGTTCTATTCAAGAAGTTCGATATGAATGCGAAGTTGGAAAACGCAAGCCATGAAAACCGTTGAAAACATTCACGAAAGCGCATTCACGAAAACCAAAGCAAAAGAGCAAGTGTGGCACGAAAAGCAGAGCAACGGGAGGTCTCTCCCAACTCAGTCGTAGAGTTTATCCTCGAGGCACAATCCGCTGAATATGGGACTTGATTCTGAAGAAGCCTTTCCATAACGAGAAAATGATCTTAATTCAATCGTTTCTGTTCGACCAATTCAATCGATGCCGATCTATCGGTTCCAACAAAATTGATAGCGACATTATTCATTTTTTGCGCACCCCGTTAGTAAAAATAGGGCACGATGTAGGGACGGGGCACTACACCATAACCAACTAAGAAAAAGTTTCGTCCTCGAAACTTAAGAAGAGAACCTACCGCTAGGAAAATAGAGAAGGAAACTTTTCCCTCATCTCAGACTCAAGCTCCCATGTCAACTCCTCGAACGCATGGTTCTTCTAGAGCATGCGAACGAGAGGGATAACACGGTTTTGAAGCAGTTTATCCTTGTGCTCCAAGATTTGCACGGTCTCTTCTACATATAATAAGTCCACCTGCAGATTCAGCTGACCAAAATATACCACATGGCTCGGATCATCCACGTACTTCTGCAACTGAAGACGTAGAAGACATGTGTATATCCGACACTGCTGGCAGCAATGTAATCTGGTAAGCTACTGGGGTGACTCGTTTCAATATCTCGAAAGGACCAACAAATCTTGGACTCAACTTTTCTCTAGCTCCAAATCTCGTGACTCCACGCATAGGCATAACGTTCAGAAACACGTGATCTCCCTCCAGGAATTCAAGGGGTCGTCGGTGAGTGTCAGTGTAGCTCTTCTACCGACTTTGTGCTATCTTCGGTCTCTCTCTTATCAACTTAACTTTTTGTACGGTCTACTCCACCAGTTCCAGGTTAAGTATCTACCGTTTCCCGACTTCATCCCAGCAAATAGGTGATCTACACTTTTGGCCATATAAAGCTTCATACGGCACCATTTGGATGTTGGACTGATAACTGTTGTTATATACAAATTTGACCAACGGTAGATGAATGTTCCAGCTTGACTTCAAGTTGATTGCACAGAGATATAACATGTCTTCAAGAATCTGATTCACCTGCTCTATTTGGCCATTGGTCTGAGGATGATATGCTGAGCTAAACTTCAACTTGGTCACCCTTACTGACTGAAGACTACAGCAGAAGCGTGATACGAATCGCCTATTTCGATCTGAGATAATGGATACTGGAATCCCGTACAGCCGAACTATTTCATCAAGATGGATCTGAGCAAGGCAATCAACACTCCAAGTGACTTTAATGGCAATAAAGTGCACTGACTTGGTTAATCGATCGACGATGACCCAGACGGCATCATTCTCCTGCGGCGTCTTTGGTAGGCCAACAATAAATTCTATAGTGATATAATCCCATTTCTATTCTGGAATGGCAAGATTCTGTATCTCCCCGTCCGGTCGTTGGTGCTCAGCTTTAACCTGCTGACAAGCCATACATTGTGACATAAAGAGCACCACATCTTTCTTTATGTCGTGCCACCAAAAGACAATACAGCGGTCCTTATACAACTTGGTGTTGCCAGGATGCAAGAAATATTTTTCATAATGCACTTCCGACATTATCTCCTTTCTTAGTTCTGGATTATCCGGACACATAGCCTGCCCTTCACTTGCAACTTTCCTAACTCGTCTTCTGTAAAGTCAGATGCCTTGCCTGTTGATATCAGCTTCCGCATCTTCTCCAGGTATGGGTCATCTTTCTGAGCAGATTTGATCTTTTCCAACAGGCTTGGTTCTAGCCGCAATTGCACCAGTTGTGCGCCCATAAATCAAACTCGGAGTTCTATATCCATTCCTTTCAAGTCGTACAGTAGTCAACTATTGTTGGATAGTGAAGCTAGGTACTTCCGACTCAGTACATCCGCCATAACATTCTCCTTGCCCGGCGTATAGTCGATCGACAAGTCGTAGTCTTTAATCAGTTCCATCCATCGCCTCTGCCGAAAATTCTGTTCTTTCTGGATGAAGAGATACTTGTGGCTCTTGTGGTCCGTATAAATCTTACATGCCACGCCATAAAGATAGTGGTGCCATGGTTTTAACGCGAATACAATTGCCGCTAATTCTAGGTCATGAGTGGGATAGTTCTTCTCATGCGGCTTTAGCTGTCTGGAAGAAAAAGATATCACCTTATCTTGCTGCATAAGCACACACCCCAAGTCCTAGCCAGATGTATCGCTGAAGATTTGGAATCTCTTGGTCCCTTCAGGAAGAGCAAGTATCAGGGTCGAAACGAGCCGCTGTTTTAGCTCGTGGAAAGAAGTTTCACAGTCGCCAGACCACTCGAACGTGACTCCTTTCTGGGTGAGATGAGTCAACGGTGATGCAATCTTTGCAAAGTCTTTCATGAAGCGTCTATAGTATCCTGCCAAGCCGAGGAAGCTTTGAATTTCGCTAACTGATCCTGGCCGTTTCCAATCAACAGCTGCTTCGACTTTCTTCGGATCAACTGAAATGCCTCCAACGGAGATGATGTGCCCAAGGAAGGATACGATGTTTAACCAGAACTCACATTTGCTCCTCTTCGCAAACAACTGATTATCTCGAAGGGTCTGGAGTACGGTCCGCAGATGTTCTTGTTGGACCATTTCTAAATGGTCACACATGATTTTGATAATCAATGATAACTTAAGTTGATACACAAAATATACGAACTACTGCTAACATTTTATGATAAGTGAAATCAATATCGAAGAGCGTACTGCACCTACAACAAGCATTCAAGTCGTCATCCAAAAGCAAAATGAATCAGAATCAGATCGAGTCATTTTATATTTTATTCTGTATTTTATTCTTTATTTGAGTCTAGGACATAGAATGTAAAATCGATCGGGTATTACTGGCTTAGGTTATCTACAGTCCACTTATCTAAAAAGTCTACCCATTTATCTTAGCTCCACTTATCCAAAAAGCCACAAACACTATGCAAATTTGGTCCTAATATTTATGTTCTAAATTGACAGAACTCAAACAAAACTCAGGCCGAGTTCGGTCTGAGTTCGGTCCGAGTTCGATCCGAATTCGATCTACTCATTCAAATATCAGTTGCCTCCAAATCTGCGTACAACGTTCGTTTGCGAGATCTTCGCATCCGAACTCTGCCCGAGTTCGGTCCCTAAAAACACCTATAAATAGAAGAGATTTTTTCATTTCAAATCACTCATTCACTCTTCTCTCTATCTATTTCTAAAGTATTTTTTCAGCGATCTAAAGCTTCCAAATTTCACCTATACATCTCTTAGCCAAAGCCAGTAACATCTATTCGATTTAGAGTCTTTGGTATACAGAGTTGTAAAGAGGTTTCTCAAGTTCAGAAAACATCTCAGTTTTCGGAGCCGTTCGTGCGCTCGTCATCAAGCACGGTGTTGTGAAGTCGGTCGTGCACCTTGTCACCAAGCACGATATTGTAAAGAGACTGCAAGCTCTCAATTAGCTTGTGAATAGTAGATTAACAACGGGCATGAGTACCTGTGACTAGACTAGTCCTCTCAGAGAAAAACCAGTATATATTACAGCGTTCACTGAGTTTGATTTTCTATCGCTTGCTGCACTTATAATTCTGTCTCTGTATTTGCCATAGTTCTTAACTGCTTTAATTTTAATTGGTGATTATTTCCGCTGCACACACACACACACACACTCTATTCATACCCCTCTAGAGGTGCTCAACGGTCCTACAGTTCTGCATGTTGCGCTCGATCCTTCGACTAGACGGGGATGTCGTCTATGAAGACTACTATAAATTTATCAAGGAATTGATGGAACACCCGATTCATTAGATCCATGAAGGCGGCAGGAGCATTTGTCAGGCCGAATGGCATTACCAAGACTCATAGTGGCCGTAACGAGTGCGGAAGGCAGACTTCGGCACGTCCTCTAGCTTGACCTTGAGCTGGTAATAACCCGATCGAAGATCAATCTTCGAAAACACCATGGCACCTTGGAGCTGATCGAACAAATCGTTGATGCGGGGCAGGGAGTATTTGTTCCAGACGGTAGCTTTATTCAATTCCCGGTAGTCGATGCAGAGCCGCATCGACCCGTCTTTCTTCTTGACGAACAACACAAGCGTACCCCATGGCAAGACGCTAGGACGAATGAACCCTTTGTCGAGCAATTCCTGTAGTTATACCTTGAGCTCTTTTAATTCTATAGGGGCCATTCTGTACGGGGCTTTGGAAATTGGTCGAGTGTTGGGGAAGATATCGATGGTGAACTCGATTTCTCGATCGGGTGACATGCCGGGTAGCTCGTCCGGGAACACGTCTGGGAATTCTACCATAATATCAGTTTGATCCGTGTTTGCACCATCCTGTCGTATGTCTCGAATGGGCACTAAGTAGCCTTCGTATCTGGAATGTAGCATCCGTCGAGCAGAAATTGTCGAGATCATCATGCAGGCTATCGACGCTTCGCCACACGAGGAGCAAAATTTGGGCTCCCCCGGTAGACGGAAGGTGACCTTCTTTCCTACATAGTCAATGGTGGCCGAGCAAGCACCGAGCCAATCCATCCCCAGAATGATGTCGTAGTCCTTAAGGTCCAGAACTATCGCATCTAGAGTCAATTTTCTTCCACCTATACATATGTAGCCATCTCTACAGATAGTTTTTATAGGGATTTGTGTGCCAGACGGGGTGCTAACACTAAAGTTAAGGCCTAACAGTGCCATGGAGAATTTGTGTTCGACGGCAAAGTCCGTCGATATGAAACTATGTGTAGCGCCTGAATCAAATAGTACACAAGCAGGTTTGTTATTGAAAAGCAGTATACCTGTCATGACTGTGTCCGAGGTGAACGCTTCATCCCGCGTCATGGCGTAGACTCATCCCTAGGCATTAGGACGACGATCTTGGCCATTGGGTTGCGCGGCTTGAAGAGGTCGGGGCATCTGTCCTTGATTTTCTTGGGTTTTGCTGTGGTGGGGCATTATGATTCTGTCTTCGGATCATGCAGTCTTGAGATTGGTGACCCTTTTTTCCACAAAAAAAGCATCCCATGTCGACAGAGAAGTTGTGGGCATTGTGCCCGAGGTGGTTGCACTTGGTGCAACGAGGAAGTGGGTTCTGTCCTTTGTAGCCGCCATTGTTTGGACGCTTTATAGAATGATTATTGCCTCCCGTATAGCTAGGACATTGTTACTTGAGTGATACACAACGTCAACAACGACGGGAGGGTACTGGCTCTCAAGACGGAGAGCATGATTTAGAGCATCGTCCGTGGACTTGTATTTTGATACCGTCATATGAGCAGCAATAGAGGGTCGCAGACCCACTTCGAATCGTCGCACTCAATACTCCTCTATATGAAGAAATGCACCAGCAAATTTGGACAATCTATCGAACTCCACCGCATACTGTTGCACTGTCTGGTTCCCTTGCTTCAACTTCATGAATTCAGTTTCCTTTTCTTGACGAATGGCTGATGGAAGGTACTCGACTTCAAAGGCTTTGCAGACAATAGCCCAAGAGATCGGCGCTGAGTTGTTGTTGCGTCGGATCGCTCATTTGTGCACGGCCCACCAGTCGTGCACGTTCAAACATAGTTGAAGTTGTGTGCAGGCAACTTGCTTGGAATTTTCAATGTCGAGGAGCTTGAAGTGATCTTCCAGCTCTTATAACCAGTCGATTGCCATAGAAGGGCCTTCGGTACCGCTGAAGGAGGTGCGACACGCTTTCTTGAATTCTGACACTTCAAAGTTGTAACTTCTCGGTGCCGCAGGTTGACGCTCGGGCTCCTCTCGATCAACTTTGATGCGTTGGCCCGTCGGCTCGGTGACAGTAGGCACAATTGCAGAGTTTATGTTGGCCACAATCGTCTGGACGATCTGTTGCAGAGTATCAAGCTACTTTTGTTGCATCTTAGTTTGTGCATCGAAGCGAGCTTCGAATTGGGCTTGTCGTACCTCTGTCTGCCGATGTCGGTTCTTGGATTGTTTCTGTTGTGCCTCCATTATGTGCAGCATCCTCTCGATAGCATTGTTAGAAGGTCCGGCCCGCGAACTGCTCGAACCACTCGAAGTACTTTGTTCTTGCTCGATTGCAGTTTTTGCCACGGGTTTCGTCACTTCTACAATACGTAGACACACATATTAATCTCAAAATATTACGGACTCATTGTATGGAACAACTTATATCATCGATGCGAGGTCAAAGGTTTGTGACTCTAGATGGAAAGCCAAAGGATGTAAAGCCATGCTCTGATACCATTATATCACGCTCCGATTCCGTAGAATCGATAGTCGTCCTCCAGATGTGATGTCGTGTGAACTAAGTTACGATCGCACAAAGAATAGTTGTAAGGTTATCCGAAACACAACATCAAGTAGAGTACGCAGAGAAATTGAGTAAACACATTTGAAAACAAAAGAAACTTTTCTTTCATTGATAATAAACATCATTTACATGACTCAGTTACATTCATTGTCGCGCGGGCTACAAAATGACTCGATTACAAAATGAACGCTGATGAGATAGTCATTTCATACATTACATCCCCATTTACATGCAAAACATTTCATTCGACCTGGTATCGTGGGGAGCCGAGACATCTCTTCTTCTGGACTGAATGTGGAGTCTTCAAAAGGATTCAAAACAAGCTTTCAATACACGGATGAGGCTTCAAATGTACTTGTGTCACCTTGAGCTTAAGTGGCACATCCTTCTTGGTTCGGGGTACCTGTGGAGAGCGAGGATCAGTACATTACACTTTGTACTGATGCTGGCAATTTAAGTTCCATGCGTTCATTTGGTTGAAGAGTTTATATGACTTAATTTGTGATCTTTCTAACCATCCTATTGAATTTCAGACAAGCATATAACATGCATAATGTAAATTATGCTAGAACTTACCCACGGCAGTGCGTGCCGTGTAATATGAGACTTACCATGTTCTTCCCTGATAATTGTTATTGCTAGCATAACGTGTGCAAATTTATGTGTGATGGTCACTGACACCACAAGCCATCCTGGACTTATAGCTTTGTTAGTCGGGGCCCTTTCAACGCAAGTAGCGAGCCCCGCTGAAAGTCTCCGCCTAACCCGTGCTATTATCCAGCACAACTATACCGTGTTTCCTTCTAGGCCGAAGCGGTCCAGTGGCCCGGGTGCCGTTCGAGGAAATTTTTACCTTGTCAACAAGTTGTCCATGACCGTGATAGACTAATTTAGTTTACTCAAGCAGGGTCTACATTTTGATACTTAACCATTTTTATCGTGTCCCGCCTTATTGTGGCATCATTAATCAATGAGTCTATCTTTTGTTTAACGCAGTTCTATATCATGAATCATATAGCAAGCTTATAGCAATTTTATAGAACAAGCAGATGTGTCCATACTTTTGCATCTATTATTTTATCCGTAACGACGCTATTGATGGATTTAAGAAGGGGTCAAGGGGGAGAAGGGTTGGCCACTGTCACGACCCGCACCCGCTTTTCAGATACGAGACGTGTCCAAGCCAGCCTACGCCGCGGAGTCGACGGTAGAACACTGTCAAGCCCGCAAGAAATAAATGCTCAAAATAACTTTATTGCTCATTCACATTTCTAGATCTATTACAACATTTATATTTAAAGAAAATACAAAGTTCTCACAATTAATAAAATAATACAACTGTAATCTATTTCTAAGTTTCTGTCTGCAAGTACACCCGAATCTTCCAATGCTAAAGAAGCCACGGCTAACCTGAAAAATGTTGGTTTTCAGTCAGGAATGGAACGAGTACAATCTCACAACAGAATTAATAAATGACGAAATCCATAAATCTGTAATAATACTGAGATACATAATAAGGGATAAATAGGGAATCATGGTAGGAATCATGCGAGTAAAAGCAGAAAGACATGGTACACAAGATAAGCCATGACAAAAAAACTGGAATGTAATAAGACTATATCTAACAAGTGATTTGAAATACACTTTCGACATATAAACGGCTAAGGGGTAAATCCGGCACCCTGCATGTGTTGTTGCAGCTGCTATTATTCACGAATAGACATCATGGAATATTTATGGGTATGTTTACATGTCTACTAATGTACTTTCCCGCCCGACCAGTACTCATGGATCCAACAGGTCACGAACACGATATAAATTGGTCACGAACAACATGCAAGAATCCATAACTACTATCTCGTGTGACAAGCATGTCAAGAATCAACATGATATCAATGTAAAACACTATTAAATACAGGAAGTATAGAGATAATCAAATACGAAAACTATCAGAGATGTACTCGCCTGAGGTCCTGTACTGGTGAAATCGATAATACTATACCACTCAATGAGCCACAATCAGTCAACACATGCAAAAATCTTCGGATGCTGAAATAAACATTACCAACGTTTCAGAATAGTCAAATTAGCTAGAATTGCATGTCCTTAAGTCCAATTCTGGACACAGAAACAAAACGGTAATTTGGGCCAAAACGGTGTCCCGTAGGACCCGCTTTGCACCAAAAATATGCCAGAGTCTATGTTCTCTAAAGTCATCAACTATATGTCAACATGTCCGGTTTTTCGATACGAACCCAACCATATGTCCAAAGTTGGATTCCGGCGGGCCGTACACAAAATCGCCCGTTGAGTCGGACCGTGGGACCCGCAAAACGGCGATCCGATCAACTGTCTCAGAATCGGACCAAACTTGACATGCAGGACCAGAAAATGATACGGTCCTGTTGGCTCAAGTTTTGTCTCGATTTGACGAACATGCACAAAGTAATTAGGAAATTGCACAGAGGCCGATACGGTAAATTTTGACGGATACGTATCAAATTCGTCGTGCACACATAACCAATTTGAATTCCGTCAAAGCCCACACGTCCACGAAGCCGATACGCAGCTTTTGACGCTTTCGGTTCATGACCACGTCATCCGAATTGGCGGGACGCACGTCGTATCGAAAATTTTTATTTTTTAAAACAGGTTTTTGGTAAACTTTGGGATCCGATTTCTCGGCGCGTAGTCGATGAAATTGACTCCTGCGAAGTGGGTTGTAGAGCCCTATATATTTTCTATAACTTTGTTCAAGTAGAATTTCTAATTTGGTAGTGGGTCGATCGGAATCGATCTTCAAATGTGGATGAATGGACTGTTATTTGCTCTATTTTCGAACAGGTTCTTACCAAACTTTGGTTCGATTTTTCGGACAACCTAGCGCATAAAAATTAAATTTATTTGAAGGGGTTCTAAGAGTATAGGTTGTGTACATACCCGAAGTCGTAGATCGACAAACGATCCATAGGGAGACGAGAAATCTCCCTACAAACTGGGGTCGGCCGCATGCTACTGTTGTTGCCACTGCTCTGCTCTGTCCACGCGGCCCTGGCGCGGTGGCGGTGGCCGGCCGGCGTAGCTGCGACGGCGCACAGGGCCACGGGGTCGGGGGCAGCGGTCTGGGGGAAGGGTTTTTAGGGTTTCGATTCCTCTCTCGTTCTATACGTTTATATACTTCAGTTTTGCTCTGGTTTCACAGGGTCGGGGGAAAGAAGGCTTCGGTTGGACTTGGGATAGGCCGAGTTTGCACTGCGGGCTGGGTTTCCTTCTCCCGTATTAAGCCGAGCGGGAGTATTCTGCTGGATTGGTATTTTGTATGGGTTTTCTGCTGTGTGTGGTTAAGGTGGGATTTTTGTATTGCTTTCTTTTTCTTTTTCTTATATATATATATTAGATATATAATATAATATAATATCTATATATATATATATATATATATATAATATTTTATATATATATATATATATAGATTATATATATATATATATATATATATATATATATATATATATGCATACATACTAATATATATTATCTATATACACATATATCTTTATGTATAAACATGACCAATTAAACTCCATATCTAGATCTATTTTAGGTTATATAAATATATATACATATATATATATATATATATATATATATATATATATATATATCTTTGATAGAGAATAAAATAATATATATAATAATCAAATAATTTATATTTAATAACCATAATAATAACATTAAAATAATACCCTAAGAACACTGAAATTAAACCAATAAATATTCGGTGAATCTCAAAACACCATTTATTTGGCTCCAGAAATTCGTAATTATTCTAAAACAACATTTAAATAAACTATTAAATATTTAGAAAGTATTTGTCAAGTCCTAAAAATAAATAAGAATATTTGTACACCATAAAATGTCTACATGGTGTCCCTGGTTTCATGCTGCCATGCCACATAGGCTTGGATTTGGTTCGGGTCCAGTTTGGACTAAATTGGTACAACCGGGTCTCTTAAAATCAAAATCTTAATTACTATATAATTAATTAATCTATAGGGGTTAAGTCACAACTTGGCCTGGTTTTTTCTTAGTTAGGATATGACTATGTTCGGCTTTCCCTACCAGGACTAATCATTAGTCAAAGCACCATTCATTGACTATCCGTGCCAGATTCCTAGTCACCTTGTACTCCATATCTCAACTATGACTAAGACCATCTATCGTAATAATTAACTAATTAATTATTTATAAAATTCTAAAATCATATTAAATCACATAAAAATAATATAAAATATTTATAAATATTCGGGATGGGGAGCTACAATCTACCCACCTTAAAATAAATTCGTCTCCTCGAATTTAAGGGACTACCAGGATATTCATACTTGGTAGGTGGTTGAGAGGTAGTAGAAATTTATGACAAAAGAAATTGATCGAATAAAATAAATAAAATAGGAAGAAAGTGCTGAAACTCTAAAAGAGCCCTAAAATGCTCTCAACTTTAACTTTTAAAACAAATTTGATAAAAAAAAATAATCATGGACAAAGTAGCCGAAATTGCCTTCTACCCGACAAATAAATATGAATAAGTAAAAATTTCTGAAATTCCGAAAAAGGGAATCTATGGATTTGACCCAATTGCCCCAAATCATTCATAAAATTTTGTCTAAGATAATATCTATTACTTTAAATAATCCTCGTTAAAATCAATTGTCAAAATATATTTTTAAGAATAATTCAGATATTATAGCTGTATTTTTCACAAAACAATATCTTCTAAAATACATAGTAATAATTTGAATTTAATATAACTCTGATAAAATAGTAATTCCAATAATCCTAGAATAAAATTCTCCTAAAATTTTGCAAATCTCTCCTCATTTTCCTAAAATATAAAATAAAATATATTAAAATTATTTTCTGAATCGAAAAAATAATTAACTAAAATAAACTAAATGGAGAATGTAAGAAAACAAAAGTGGGCCTACGACCTACCCACCTTAAAATGATTCATCCTCAATTTAAGGACTGGGATGGTCAATCTTTCTAAGATTTAAATGAATATTGTATTTAACAAGTCAAAATCAATCCTAAATGATTTTAGAAATATTTTAGATTTTATTAAAATATTAAAAAATATTGATCGAATCTAATATATACATAATAAATTAAATGAATAACATGTTTATCAAATGACTTGGAAATATGGTATATTATTTAAATAATACATATCTTTGTTAGTCCAAGACTGAATCAAACAACTATAATATAACAAAATAGATTTAATTGATAATTAATATTAGCAAATAATTTACGATATTTTATAAATTCTAAATCAAAAATAGTTTGACCCACAATGTTGTCATCTAAATATATTATATAGCTGTTACAATAAAAATCTATTTTCTAACCAAAATTTATTTAAAAAAATAAAATAAAAATTTTGAAATCAGTGTGGGTTTACAATTCTACCCACCTTAGAATATTTTGTCTTCAAAATTTCAAGAGCCGATTAGGCAGACTATGAAGAATAATCAAGAAACCAAAATTTTTAATTGGTATGAATAAAACGACGAATGGTATACCCAAGGGAGTGATATGATTCATGATCTAATTAGTCACGCGTAAAAAAATATAATGTAAAAAAGAGTGATTGGTACAACCAGTATTCGATCAAATGGTCTAGTTGACAAGCAAATTTTTTTTAGAACGGTCAAGATTGAAACGGTTGGGCACGACCAATCTATGGTCAGCATGGTTGAGTCATTACCCGCCTTTTAAGGAATGACCAAGGTTCTCGATGAAATCTAAACAAGATTTTAGTCGCATTTAAGATGCAGTCACGATTAAGGCTAATCGTGCAAGTCATCCAAACATGGTAAGAATAGAAGGTTGGCACGAGCATGATCATGATCAAAATAGTCATGACCGTAGTTGGAACGTATAAACCTAGCCATGATTTAGTTGAATCATTGACACGGTTATGATTTAGTCTTGATAAAATGGTGTAAGATCGATCAAAATTGAAATCATCTAGGTACGAACAACTAGTTAAACAAATTATTTAGGCACGATCATGGAATTGAATTCTAGGATGACAGGCGAATTGGCACGATCGAAATAGAATCGAATAGTTGGTCATGATCAAAGGTATTTAAGGATGATCCAAATCGAAATCGTTCTAACACGATTGATTGTGTAGGCATGATCATAGAATCAAACCTAGGAAAAGATACTAATTTGACTCGATCGAAATATAATAAAAGGAGTGTAGTCAGGATCGAAATTGTTCAAGGGTGATCAAATCCAAAATCGTTTTGATATGCTTAAAATATTATCCATAATATTTAGGCACGAGTTTAGAATCAAAATCTAGATAAGTTTAGGAATCTAGTCGAAATTACATTAAAAGATGACAATCTGAAAAATAGAAGGATAAGAAGGAAGGGAGAATCACCGATTTATTGGGAAGATTGTGACTAGAAATAAGCACAAATCAATTTGAAAACTTAATAGTTATATGCCAATAAGACGTATTCTCTATGGTATTCGAAACTCGTAAACATAATCGAAGTCATTTTACCGAGAATTTATGCCTCGCCAGTGTACAGCTAGCTGCAATAAACTCTTGATTCCACGACTCAAGCAAGGATACGGTAACGATACCCTATCAACTCTATCCAATCTGGACATAACATCTTAAAGACGAAGATACGACCAAGATATAGCTTTGACAACATTCGATACTTATACTTACTCGAGATTACTTCAACTTAGGGATCATGCCTCGCCAGTGCGTTGCTGGCTACAGTGAATCCACAGTCTCCATAAGTCAAATAAGTTGCAATATGCGCGGCTGTCTGCCATCATAAGTCACCGATCATCCTTTCAACTACATCCTTAAAATCTCAACGGAGGTTCAAAATCCTGAAACAAATTGAACATGATGGAGAAAGCTAGCAATTTGAACAAATTGATCATTATAGGAAAGTGTACGTATCCATCCTTGAAGGAGAGGTATTAGTTTTTTGAAAATTTAAACGATTGATTAGGAAGGACAGGTCGAAGGCAAGGTGAGTAAAAATCTTATAACCTTTTTTCATGGATATTCAATATTCAACGTTTGAGAGGAAAACTTTTGAATCCAAAAATTTAACTTGAGATTAATAGACAATTAAGGGAGAAGATATTTTAAAAAAATAATTCCTTAGATCCAAGGAAAAGAATATAAGTGATACGAACTTATGATACGACGATGTTTAGAAAAGATATAAGATAAAGTTGTACAATTGATCATGATTAGAGAAAAATGGCCGAGGGCAAAGGAAATATAAACTTAGATTACATTTCTCTAATATTCAAGATCGAGGGAAAATATGTATAAAGCACTATGTCTAACCTATTATGAATATATTTATACACAAATATATAGGTATAGCCTAAGTAAATCCCAAATTATCATTCTAAGAGGAGGTTATCCTATTTCCAAAAAATACAAATTTAAATAGCAACAATACATATATTATATTCGATATATAATTTATAGAAATTATTCCCAATACTAGAAATGGACTACCAAAATATATAACACATCTATATATTTACAGGGACGACGTTGGTCGCACACTACATGACCACCAGGACTTAGGTTGAGTTCGGGCTAGTTTGGAACAACCGGGTCTTCTAAAAGGTCAATAATCTAAATAATAAGTAATTTAATTATTCCTAGGTTATGTCGCGATTTGGCCCAATTTTCTTAGTTAGTGCACACCTATAACTCGGCCTCCTCTACTATGGCTAGAACACTAGTCAAGGCACTCGACCACACTCTCAGTGCCAAAATTCTTGGTCATCTTGCACCTCGAAACTTAACCGTGACTAAGGCCTTCTATAATAAATATTTATAAAATTCTAAAATTATATTTTAATTCGAACAAATAAATAAAAGGATATTTTCAAACTTCGGGAAGATGTTTACGAATCTACCCTCCTGAGAAATACCGTCGAATCAAAATGCGGTAGTATATCCTTCTATGAAAGTCATCTAGTGAGGCCTATGTAGCAACCTTAATTACCCAAATGTCAATTTAAATTAGGGACTCCTAATCCTAACCAATCTCTTAAAATTGATTTACTCCTAGCTGTGAATGAAATTTCCTAGTCGCAGGCTCGCAGTAGTACGACTAATATGTACTACCATGAGTTCGCATAATTTGCGAAAACTGACCTGCATGGGCCACCACAAAAACTTGTCACGACCCGCACCCGCTTTTCGGATACGAGACGTGTCCAAGCCAGCCTACGCCGCAGAGTCGGCGGTAGACGCTGTAAAGCCCGCAAGATAAATGCTCAAAATAACTTTATTGCTCATTCATATTTCTAGATTTATTACAACATTTATATTTAAAAGAATATAAAGTTCTCACAATTAATGAAAATTACAATTGCTATCTATTTTTAAGTTCTATGCAAGTACACCCGAATCCCAATGCTAAGAAGCTACGGCTAACCTGAAAAATGTTGGTTTCCAGTCAGGAATGGAACGAGTACAATCTCACAACAGAATTAATAAATGACGAAATCCATAAATCTGTAATAATACTGAGATACATGAACGGGATAAACAGGGAATCATGGTAGGAATCATGCGAGTAAAAAAGCAGAAAGACATGGTACACAAGACAAGCAACGACAAGAAAACTGGAATGTAACAAGACTATTCTAACAAGTGATTTGAAATACACTTTCGACATGTAAACGGCTAAGGGGTAAATCCGACATCTGACGTGTCGTGTGCAGCTGCTATATTCATGAATAGACATCATGGGATATTTTTGGGTATGTTTACATGTACTAATGTACTTCTCCGCCGACCAGTACTCATGGATCCAAACAGGTCACGAACACGATAATAAATTGGTCAACGAATAACATGCAAGAATCCATAACTACTATCTCGTGTGACAAGCGTGTCAAGAATCACACGTGATATCCAATATAAATATTATTAAATACAGGAAGTATAGAGATAATCAAATATGAAAACTATCAGAGATGTACTCGCCTGAGGTCCTGTACTGGTAAAACCGAATACTATACCACTCAATGAGCCACAATCAGTCAACACATGCAAAAATCTTCGGATGCTAAAATAAACATACCAACATTTTTAGAATAGTCAATTAGCTAGAATTGCCTGTCCTTAAGTCTAATTCTGGACAGGGGCAAAATGGTAATTTTGGGCCAAAACGGTGTCCGCCGTTGGACCCGCTTTGTACCGAAAAGTATGCCAGAGTCTGTGGTCTCAAAGTCATCAAATATGTCAACATGTCCGGTTTTTCGATACGAATCCAACCATCTGTCCAAAGTGGATTCCGGCAGGCCGTGCACAAAAATCGTCCGTTGAGTCGGACCGTGGGGCCCACAAAACGGTAATCCGATTAACTGTCTCAGAATCGGACCAAACTTGGCATGCAGAACCAGAAAATGATACGGTCCTGTTGGCATAAGTTTCGTCTCGATCTGACGAACATGCACAAAGTAATTGGGAAATTGTACAGAGGCCGGGTACGGTAAATTTTGACGAATACGCATCAAATTCGTCGCGCACCGAAACCAATTTGAATTCCGTCAAAGCCCACACGTCCACGAAGCCGATACGTACCTTTGATGCTTTCTCTTCGCGACCATGTCGCCCGGATTGGCGGGACGCACGTCGTATCGAAGGATTTTATTGTTTTTAAAACAGGTTTGTGGTAAACTTTGGGATCCGTTTCTCGGCACGTAGTCGATGAAATCGACTCCTGCAAAGTGGATTGTGGAGCCCTATATGTGTCTATAACTTTGTTCAAGTAGAATTTCTAATTTGGTACTGGGTCGATCAGAATCGATCTTCAAACATGGATGAATGGACTGCTATTTGCTCTGTTTTCGAACAGGTTTACCGAACTTTGGTTCGATTTTTCGGACAACCTAGCGATAGAAAAATTAAATCTATTTGAAGGGGTTGTAAGAGTTATAGGTTGTGTTCATACCCGAAGTCGTAGATCGACAAACGATCCATTGGGAGACGAGAAATCTCCCCCACAAAACTGGGGTCGGCAGTATGCTACTGTTGTTGCCACTGCTCTGTTCTGTCGCGCGGCCTGGCGCGGTGGCGGTGGCCGGCCGGCACAGCTGCGGCGGCGTGCAGGGCCACGGGGTCAGGGGCAGCGGTCTGGGGGAAGGGTTTTTAGGGTTTCGATTCCTCTCGTTCTATATATTATATATACTCGGTTCTACTCTGGTTTCACAGGGGGGGGAAAGAAGCTTCGGTTGGCCTTGGGAGGGCCGGTTTTGCACTATGGGCTGGGTTCCCTTCTCCTGTATTAAGCC